>JBBPNB010000278.1:0-24727 GCA_038090635.1 Rubroboletus satanas
GATTTTTTATGTTTCTTTCCGCGCTTTCGAATCTCTCTGGGCATCCTTGATACAGGTCCTGGAAGTGTTCAGTAGAGTATGCACCGGGTAGCAAGTTAGTTCACCGAAACAGGCAACTGAGTCACGGCCCGACCCCGAAAACCTTTGACCGTCATCTAATCCGACACTGCGGTTTGTCCCCGATAGTCTTCATGGCCCCTGCGTCTTGCGTTTTATGCCACCAGGCTAAAGCCATATTGAAGAGGCCGAAGACTGGTCAACAGATATGCAAAGAATGTTTCTTCTTCGTCTTTGAAACAGAAGTTCACCATACGATCACCGAAGCCAAGTTGTTCAAGCCAGGTGACAAAGTTGCCATCGGTGCATCTGGCGGGAAGGGTATGTGCTTTCTAGGCTTTCCTAGGATCAAAGCGTTACTTATGTCCGAGCATCAGACTCCACGGTGCTCGCATGTATTATGAAAACATTGAACGACCGATATAACTACGGTCTGGATCTGTATCTGCTCTCAATAGACGAAGGAATAACAGGTTATAGGGATGATTCGTTGGAGGTGTGTATGTTCTATGTCGTCCTTGATGATACCAACATCACGGAACAGACAGTGAAACGAAATCAGCAGCAATACGACTTGCCCCTCAAAATCCTTACCTACGAAGAGCTCTACGGTTGGACGATGGACGCGATCGTCTCTGAGATAGGCAAGAAGAACAATTGTACATTCTGTGGTGTATTCCGACGGCAAGCCCTCGACAGAGGTGCCTCTTCTCTGAACGTTGACCACATTGTCACTGGCCACAATGCAGACGATATTGCAGAAACAGTGCTGATGAATGGTGTGTGCTGTTTACCCTGGAACCTTCACAACTCAAGGCGTACTGCAGTAATGCGCGGCGATATAGCTCGTCTCGGGCGATGCACACTGATCTGCACGCAAGGAGAGGACAGTATCAAGAGATCCAAGCCCTTCAAGTATGCATACGAAAAGGAGATCGTCATGTTCGTCATCTATTATTTATCGGGTATACGGTCATCTCATTCCAGGAAGGTATGCGTACTTTAAGAAACTCGACTATTTTTCAACAGAATGTATCTACTCCCCGGATGCGTATCGCGGACATGCTCGAACGTTCCTCAAGGACTTGGAGGTTGCTCGTCCCAGTGCAATCATCGATATAATCCACTCCGGTGAAGCGTTTGAAGTGAGGGAGGACGTGAAGGCAACACAGAAACCACAACGTAAGGCTAGGTGCTGCGTGATTGGATCTGGAATAGTTGACAGTTTCACAGAAACATGTAATCGCTGCGGCTATATGTCCAGCAACGAACTGTGTAAGGCGTGTACACTCCTGGAGGGTTTGGAGCGGGGTATGGCAAATTCGGTGACAGTAAGTCCAACCTCACCGTATCGTGGAGATTGTCAGTTCCAACACATTTCACAGACCGACAGAGCTAGGAAAAAACTGGATGCATTAGGTCCTGTGCCGGATAATTTACGAACCATTCCTCAGTTTCGATCAGCACACCTTGCCGTTTCCGTCGAACCACCAAAAACGGACCAATAACATGTGAGTACGGTTTCCCCTCACGATTTGAGTTTCCGTGGTACAAGTACTCCCAAGGTGGCTTGACTCAACATTAGATCCATGTAATCTGCTACTCTAGGGGGACAGGAAAGAATGCAGATATTCCATGGTACTATACTGGCTAGCCTTTCGCTCTAGCCAGATGGCGATGCTCTTCCTTGAACGTCACACAAAGTCTTCAGAAGGCGATCGTAGTTTCCTAACAACTCTTTGGTTTGGGCTTCCTCTTCTTGGGACTGGAGGAGCTTAATCGTCCCGATATACTCATGACCCCACCGATCTGCCTTTGAAGCATAGACGGTACCCATTTCAATAGATTCCTTTGGGCGCGTTGAGCTCGCTATCCCACTAACGCTGGGTAGGGACGCAATTCGAATAAGTGACAAATGGACTGTAGATATGGCCGCCTTGAAGATGTCAATGGGATGGTTGGTAGATCCAAAGAGTCTCGCCTGGCGAGATGCCCATTCAGCGAATGTACCGCTGGATAATTGACACTACTCACAATGTAGAACGACGCGAACATACATAGCGTCGTAAATGTTCCAAGAAGGACAGTAGCTATACTTGTGCCAGCTACTCCGGGATATGCTGTGAGATGTCTCACGACTGGTGTGCCATCTAGCTGGCCACGAATCGCCTCTCGATCCAACTGTAGGGATATCATGTTCATCTGGTACTTGGAACATTCGTACGAATGCTCCGACTTTACCAGTTGCCAATCTTTTGGGTCATAGAATTCGGAACTGGCTTCGTGCGATGAGATCCATACTACTCGAGCTGCCGCATGCTTGGCCAACATTGGTTCCAAGGCTCGGAACTAGACTGGAAATCAGTGTCACACGACCACGATTGCCGGAGCACGCACCAAAGCATAGTGTCCAAACACGTTACACTGCCATACCCGGCCCAGCCCATCTTGGCTCACGTCCCCAACGCGTTGAAGGAAGTAATTTGGTGCACTGACTGCCGCGATCCAGTCCGTCAGGAATTGGTGAAACGCGAGTGGCCAGACTATCCTCGTAAAGCAGGCCAATCCTGCATTGCAGATGAGGTGCGAAACGTGAGGATAACTACGACGGGTCAGGTTGACGAAAGTGTCTCCAGTTGTATATGAAGGAACCTACTTTTGAGTAATTTCGTCCGCAAAGTGAAATACACTCTGAACGTCGGCCAAGTCAATGATGTGTATCGCTATGTGCAGGTTCTGCCGAAATATCTCGGCGTGGCCATCGTAGTGAGGCGAGCGTTTGGCACGGCGAACTTGTTCATCCGCAATGTGGTAGAGTTTAGCTCGAGCAGCTTCCGCACGCTGTTTGCTTCTGCAGGCCAGTATGAGTGTGAGGCCATCGCAATTCAGTTCCAGTTCCTTTGACACAGGTTCTCGACTTCCGATTGACAACTGGAAAATAAGACGGTGGCAAATGCCAAATCCGACACCGCTGGCATTCAGTGAGTTGCTGAGACATGGGCACATAGATAGGTTCGCGTACGAGTTGGCACCTGTGACAATGATGACTGGACGCGAGCTGTTTGAGGACATGGTCGTGCGTGGTCAAGGACGCCGTACCCGGTTTGACGCGACGGCATGCACTCAGCCGACTCTCTGAACTACATCCCAGTTTGGAATAGCCAGAAAAGTCCACCTTTTTTACTACAGTACTAGAATAGCTCATAATGCATGAGGTAACAATGCATAAATCCTACACTTTCTGTCACCCAAGCCTAATGAAGACTAGTTAAGGTTCTTCATGGTCCCACTCGTATGCATTATGAGCCAGTCACAGCTCTCAAACTTCGGAAGGTACAAGAGCCTTTGCAGAAATGTGCATTGATGAATATATGAGCGACGTATGCGTATGTCATGCGTATTCAACACTGAGATACCTCAACCAACTAGACGGAGGCTCCAAACTATGCATCATTTTTCTTTTTCTTCTTCTTGGGGGAATCTCCGTTGGTGGCGGTTGCTTGGGATTTTTCTGCCTTGAGTGCTTTCTTCCTCTCCTTCCTTGCCTTCCGCTCGGCTTCTGTCTCGCCGTCCTCCTGCGCCCACACTCAGCGAGTGAATACAGGGATCACCGACAAAGACTAACCTTGGCTTCATCAACATTTGTTTGATTAAGTCCATCACTTTCTCGTCGTTTCCGTTTTTTCTCCTTCTTTTCTTTTGACTCCTCGTCAACGTCCATCTTGTCAGCGTCTGACTCAGTTGCTCTTTCCTTCTCGGCCTTCCGCTTCGCCTTCCGCTCTTCTTTCGCCTTCTTCTTCTCAGCCTTCACGTCCACGACTGCTTGAATAGCCGTCTCTAGTGGCTCTCGTTGTGTAGGGACAAGGTCAACGGCATCCGCAGCTGTATTGTACGTGTTCGTATCCCCTTTCATCGTAAACTTTTGTTGCTTCTTGCCATCATCCGCATATCGTCGAACACCAGACATGTCGCTTTGGTGCTCTAGTGCGCGCAGCCGGGACTCCAATTTTGCACGATTCTCGAGACCAATAGAAGGGGCTTGATCCTCCGACTTGCCGTCGGCGTCGGTGAGAGCATCGACGCGGATCGAGAGTGCAGCTTTTGTCGCAACCATACGCGCCATCTATAACATGCATTCATATGTTGAAGTAAATCAAAGTCTTAAGCTCACCTTTCCCTTGAGCTTTGGAGGAGCTTGGCCGATCAACGACGCCTATGGACTCTATAATCAGTCGGGAGCAAGAGTAAAAGAACAAATACCACGCACATGGTAAATAAGTCCATATTTTGGGGTATCATGTTTTGTTTTCAGTGCACGAAAGAGTGCTTTCTCAGCACCAAGAATTTGAACTGTGGAAGCTGGATGCTTTGCCAGGTTCAAAAGGCTCCCAGCGTGTGATATCAGCCTTGCACCGACAAGATCGCCAACGAGAGCCGTAAGATTTGGAGCGATAGCATTCATGCGATTGCGCAGATATTCCGCAAGTTGGGCACGGTACGCAGAAATGGAGATCACCTGGTCACATAGAGCATGTATATGCGATATGTCGCTGTCTGAAATCTCGGTACCCATTGAAATTTCGGCAGCAACTTTGAGGACCGCCTCTAGGTCCTCCGGCAAGATGGTTTCGAATGACGTCGCTGCTGCATTGGTACGAAAACCCATAGTTCGGACGACTTTTGCATATGCGAGGTTGTCCGAGATTATCTTGGCCATTTCAGGGAAATGCCACCCGTACCATTCCTTGGAGGTGTCAATGATAAACCATAATTGAGTGTGCAGTTTACCCACTTTGACGCGCATGGCGTAAATATTTATTTCCTTGTCCAGGTCGTCGAGGAGGGCAATAGCTTGTACTATCATGGTATCAACTTTGTTTGGAGAGAATTTTAGCTTGAAGCTGAGACTTGTATGAATAACATGATGCCCGCCATCACGGTCAGACTTACCGGGATAATGAGTGACTTAAACCTAAGCTCATGGTAGCAAGGTCCTTGGGGTCAAGGCCATCCATCAAAGCTGCTATTTGGGCGCGAATGCCTCTCCATAGATCGCTATGGTCATCAGCTGATAACGTGGAGACCTTGATGCCCAACTTCTTCGATATAGAGTGGGCTGGAAGGCATATGAGCACACAAGGCGAAAGATGATTGCTCCACACACCTAAGCGGGGATCTATCACGACCAGGGATTCCTTTCCCTTGCCTTTGTCCACCACTTCCTCTGACAAGAACTTCTTCAGACCTTTCCCTAATTTCCCGTCCTGGACGGCAGTGAGATCCTCGACCGCAGTCGCCGTCGAAGTAAAGCGATGCAGAGCCTTCAACTTAAGCCTTTAAAGCCAGACTCAACACGTTAATTGCTAGATGGAGGTGGACATGAGATCGACGCACAGTTTGTTTGCTTTCTCTGGTGTCTCAAACTCCCTGTATAGATCAGCCGAGTCGAGTTTTGCTGAGTCGCTCAGCTTGAAGAGACAGTAGCCCATAGCCGTCTCGTACAGAACCAGCATTTTGAGATATGAGTCCTCGAGAGCGAGGTGATATGTATGGCACTGAATCCCTGACTGATGTCGAGTCCTGCGTTTTTTTCGAGCGTGGTAACTTGACCCACAAATGGCAATCCGGAGCGGTATACATATAGCCGGTAGCGGGTTGGTCGACCTCGATCGAATGGTGCTGTTCACTCGCCGCAAGACCTTCTTACCTTTCGCTTTCCTTGGAGCAGTCGCCCAGGCGTTGTCCCAGAACCATTTCTTCGTGGACAATGTTGCCACCGAAGCCTTTCTCAACCCGGCGATGCCGGTGAACCTCGCTGCCATCGGCGCGTCTGAAGAGTCCTTCACACCTCTGTCCCATCCTCGCTTCCCCCAGCACGCTGTTCGCATCAAAAAGTCAACCTTTTGCGACCCGACCGTATCGTCAGTCTACGTCAATCACAAGTTTTTCCTCGACACTCATCGTAATCAGTGTTTATACAGGTTACTTGGATGTTGACCAGGGTGCCAAACACTTGTTCTTCTACTTCTTTGAGAGCAGGAGGGACCCAGCTCAGGGTAGGTCTAGCGTCTAGCGTACACGTGAATTGTCAACGCACAACACTTATAGACGATGTCATGATGTGGATCAATGGAGGTCTGGCCCCCCGTTTCTCATCTGCAGATCCGGACTCATGAGTCAGCACACTTCAGGACCAGGATGCACCTCTTCCCTTGGTCTGTTGTTTGAACTAGGTTCGGACCCTTGTTTCATTCGATAAAGGGACGTCCCGTTTTATGTGCATACGGGGTCAGGTCCTTGTCGCATTGACATCACGGGGACTTCCACTAATGGTACAACCTGGAACACTTATTCATGGAACAACGAGGCCAATATCTTCTTCCTCGATCAGCCGTGAGTCTATTTGCTCGTGTGATTATCGCGACAACAGCTTTCACGATAATCGCAGTGTTGGGGTTGGGTACTCTTACGCCGACTTTGGTGAGACTGTCGAGACAACCGAAGAAGCCGCTCGCAATGTCTACGCGTTTTTAACCATATTCTTCGAAACTTTCAAACAGTTCGTTGGAAGGCGTTTCCATCTGTCTGGGGAGTCGTATGCAGTGAGTAGATTCGTTGAAAGCTATGTTCCACAAGGCGAAGCGTGACTGTGTGCGTTAGGGCCGCTACCTTCCCGTGTTCGCTAGCGAGATATATGATCAGAACATCGTCGCCAAGGCTGAAGGACGTGCCGTTATTAATCTCCAAAGTGTGCTCATCGGAAACGGTATCACAGATATTTCGACGTAACTATCTTTTCCTTGTCCTCACCCACCCCTGTTGAATTCGAGAATCTGAAGGCTATACGAGGGCATGTATGATATCCAGTGTGGCACGTCTGCTCTAGATGTCCCTTTCCAAACTATCAGCAACTGTGTTCAAATCAAGGCAGCGGTAAGTAAGTCTCTTCTCCAACCCTATTGTCACTCAAGTACCCGCCTTTCGTAGCTGCCAAGGTGTCAGGCAGCGATGCGTAAGTATTGTATCGACCAATTTAATCACATGGGTTGTGAATCTACGGTGGAATTCTGTGACAAGCATATAAGAGGACCCTACTGGGATAGTGGTGTGTCTTGCCCCATCACGAGCTTGCCACAACTGAAAGTTTGCTCAGGACGAAATGTCTACGATGTGTCTATGGTTCCGTATTTCCTCTATTTCATATTCGTGCATTCGCATCGTTGAACTTGTTCTAGGTTTGCGAAACACAAGATCTTTGCTACCCCGAAGATACTGCTATTGCAGAATTCCTCGACCACCCTGGCACGCGTGCCATGCTAGGCGCTGAAAGCCCTGGAAGTTTCACCATGTGCTCCGGTGAAGTTAACCGCAACTTCGTTTCGCACTTGGATAAGTGGTCGCACCACACTCAAGATTATGTCGCAGCCCTTCTCGAGCGTGGCATCCGAGTTCTGATCTATGCTGGGACATACGACTGGCAGTGTAACTGGGTGGCTAACAAACTTTGGGTCGATAAACTTGACTGGACCGGCAACGAAGCGTACAAGAAACAAGCCTGGAGGTCGTGGTTAGTTAATGGGAATGCTGCCGGAGAAACGAAAACTAGTGGCAAGTTGACGTTTGCTAGCGTGTACGGAGCTGGTCATATGATGAGTGTTTTCAACACCACGTCATTTGTGCACTGTTTGACCCATGACTCACGTCCCTCATGACAAGCCCGAGGAAGCATTTACATTAGTATCTAGATGGTTGGCCCACGAGGATATCTAACCTGTCTGTGGTAATATACCCAAGTGCAATTGTTGACTTGACAATTGTCTGCTCCTATCCTGCCCAAGAAGAGTGCCTATAAGTTTTTCATGAAGCTTCCGGAAGGTTTTATCGCTACGTCTTTTCCCATTCATCATGCCTATCTGTAGTCAAGTTTCCAGACCTTACGAAAACAGCGGTGGGTGGTTGTAGTTAACTAATCACCGGTCGAGTTCTCGTAGAATCTGCGCGGAGTTGTCATACATGCGATGCCCCGGATTGTCTCCAAGTCCCGGGGAGGGTTTTTCCACGTATGTTGTTGTGCAAGAAACAGTTAATGCAAGTCGGGTGCAAATCTCTGTAACGACAAAGTCTCGGATAGTCGATCTAATCCGCTCGGAAAAGGCTCAAAGACCGTAAAGTTCCAGAATGTGAGTGTTGTTTCCTTCCTTGCCCCGTTTCTCGTACTGCGACAGTAATTCCTCTGGCCGTCACGAACAGCGGTCCCCCGCGGACTGGAACGAAGCTTGAATACAATTCCCCCGCTCTGAACTAGTCTGGTCACCAGACTAGCTCTGAACGGGACCACCTCAACAAATGTAAGTCCTTGCCTCTTCACTACGATGGCTAATCAAATCATGCCCTTGCCAGCAACTATCCCGTAAAATTGTCACAGGAGGGTTCGAACGGGTCCCTTTACCAGCTAGTGAACGGTTGCATCGATGTTACGGGTCCCATGTGTGTGCCGACGATTCAGATGGTCGTGAAATGGTCATCCAATATGAATGGGACAACGCACTCGAGTACGATCCTCGCTGGTCCCGCGCTGCTTTTTGTCAACCAGCCAGGGTTAACGTTCATTAATGCATTGATCGTCGTTGTCAGCATTGCCTCCAAATCAACGTCACTAGTGAACAGGTGTGCGAATGTACCTTCGCCCTCTTCAGAACTATGATTCGCTATCACAGAAACAACCTCAGCACTTTCAGTGCCCTCGCATGCTTCTCATGATCTCATCGTTGGGTGCCTTTTCACAACTACCATATCCTCTGTACCAGCTAGTGCTCTCCTGTCCAGTTTGGTGAATTGATTAAATTTTCCTTCCTCTAATAGAAGGTTGTACTGGAATAGAGTGTAGTAGTCTTCGACATCTAGAAATTAATGCAACAACACTGGCCCTATGACAACGGCACTATAACGGATACGGTTCAATCCTCGTCACTCTCATCACTTGAGGAAGTGCTGTCTTCATCTTGACTCAACTGTCCACCAGCAAACTGGTTCAACGACATTGGTCGTCGAGGAGCCGAGACCGGTTCCGATGACATCGCAGCTGCCAGTATATCGTCATCCAACCCCTCCAATTGTTGTTCCATCTCTTGTTCAAATGCATCGAGGTCAATCTCCTGAGTATCATTTTCCGCATGGGGGTCGCCACCAACAATCGGGTCCCAGTCATCTTCTTCTGAATCAGAATCCTCCTTAGGTAGAGGTCGTGAGGATGGCAGGACAACGGAAGTAGAGGCATTTGGAAGTGCTAGTTGAGTGGCTGGTGGGGGTTTCTGGACCACCGGCGAGAGTTTTCGGCGTTTTGTTGTACGAGTGGGAACTCCAAAGGCGAGGACCTCCTCTAGTTCAGAATCAATGATATCCTGGGGTTCGGTGGCTCCCTTTGCCCTTGAAAGGTCCTTCGACTTAAGTTTAGGCTTGGATGTTGGCTCCTGCTGGTTTGCAGGAATGCTGCGCGGAGGTTTGGATTTAGGCGGCAATGGTGGTGGCGGGGCTTTACTAGCAGCAAGGAGCAATTCTTCCTCTTCTTCCTCTTCTTCCTCCTCGAATCTTCGAATCTTTTGTTCCGAGGTGACTGTTGCAATGATTTCTTCAAAGTCGTCATCTGGTTCACCCTCAGCGTCATCGAGCCCAACTAAATCTCTCTCTAGTTCCTTCGCTAGGTCGATGTCATCATTGGCAGGTTTGGGTGTGATTGGTATTGCTAAATAGCCAACAATCAGTGTGTCAAGGAGGGCTGTAAGGGAAATGAATGCTCACGAGAAGCCGTGTCTCGCTGGATTGTAGAGGATGATGTCTGAACTTTTCGATCATAACTAAAATTCATAAACGAGTCAATCTTCTCGAGGGTGAATGTCTGTAGAGACATACACATAAGCCGAAAGGCCAACCGAAGGAACCGGGCACTCACACCCAGGTCTTCGTCATAAATCAACACACAGTCATATTCTTTAACTGGCTGTTCTGTGCCTTTAAAGAGGTGGCTCTCCCTTGCCTGTGGGACCGTCGTCCGTGATTGTTCATTGATAAGACACGCAGCGTACCTGTGAGCTTGGTCGTTCCACCGTGACACTCGTCGACTCCTTGGTGCGCTTCACCTCGATAGAACCAGGTTTATCTGGATCGATTGATTCCGGCTTGAAATTGTCTAGGGGCGACGAGTTGCTTGGTATGTCAGTGGTGTAGGCATCCGAAACCCCAACGTACAGCGGAAGGAATAAAAGTCACGATCTGGGAGGTTACTAGCGCGCTTCGGGGGGGCGATCCCCTTTCGTGCCTTGAGAGCTCGTCCGAGTGAGGTGCCAACGCCTACTTTGTGGCGTCCAGAGACGGGCATCCATTGGGTATCGACTGAGGCCATGGCCAGGTAGAGGGTCGATAACAAGACACGTGCGGCAGTGATGCGTCCAACAGCCAGCCCTCATAAATGGCCTCCGTTTGGGTCCCCTTGCCGGTTTCCTTGTGCTGAAGTAAGCAACAGTGGAACTCCAGAATTAAATGCCGAGTCCAACGAAATTCATTGAACAATGCCAACCGAATCATTACAGCGAGTACAACAATCAATCAATCAATCAATCCACCGTTCCACTACACATCATGTCAGGAGCCTTGGGCAAAGCGAACCTTGGCTTTTGTTTTCTTCTTCGGTTTGTCCACATCGGTACTACCATCTGTCTCTGCATGTCCACGTTTTTTCCGTTTTTCCTCTACTGTGGGTGCTGCTTCTTCGGTCGGTGCAACGAACGCCTCAGCACGTTCAGCACGGCGCTTGGACATCGCCTCCGCTTGCTATATGACATGTCACTAACAATGGAGTGAAATCGACCATTGCGCAGATACCTTTTGTTTTCGCTGTTCCTCCTCTCGTGCTTGTTTCTGGTGAGGCTTAAGGAAGTACTCTCCCGACTCGAGTTGAAGGTCAACCTAGGGAACAAAAGAGCTGAGAAACGGTAGCCCGTAATCAACAACACACCGATACCTTGCGAGGTTGCTGGGGTGGTGGGAAGGGGGTGTAAACTTTCTTCACATATTTTTCTTTTTTAACAGGTGCAGACTCGAGCCCAGCTTCTTTGCGAGCCGCCTCCTTCGCCACGAGCTTTTCGTTTTTCCGCATAGTCTTCTCAGACGTCTTGAGGTGGCGCTTCCGGAACTGAGGGAGGAAACGGTCCCATGTCTCGTTTGCAAGTTTGGGGTCTTTGGCCAATTCTCGTCGAATCATGAGTTCCTACAGGAGCTCTCAGCAGAGGTCAAGATCGTGACAGAAATGAACCGACTTTTATTCGATATATCGGGTGTATATTCTTCATGCAGTCCAAAACGATGCGTCGCACCTCCTTCAATGATTTGTGTGGGCCCATAACGCTAACCGTGTTGCCTTGGACTAAAACATAGCACTGTGTCAAGAGCTCGATTGCCTAATCCTTTCTTTGTGAGTACTTTGCAGGGTATGGTGACATCAAAGTTACCTTAAGAGTGCTGCCGTCAGGACCGATAATGCGCTGCCTCCTTTTGACAAAGCGCTCTTTGTTCCGTATCAGATTTCCGATTTTGATGATGTCACACGCGGTATCATCTTGGAGGACTTTTGCTGCTTGGGTGAGTGCAACGCCACGAGCGAGGAGTTTGATCACGTCACGCGCTTTCAGCGCAATATATGGGTCATAGGTTTTACGTGTCGTGCGTACGGACATGGACCCGTGCACCAGATCAAGTGTGCATGCGATACCCTATGTTCTGTGTAGTCAAACACAATTTAGCTAGCCTCAGGGATCGGACTCACATGAGGTTCTAGAGTTCGGGTGACTGCACTCCACACTTCCCTCAAATACTTTTCTCTGTACTTGGGAAAGAGAGTTGCGAATGAGGATTCTTCGGTGAACACACCGCCTTTGTTATCTGCTGGCAAGAAGGAGTCGATCTTCCACTTTTGTGGTGTCAGCGTCACGGCTCGCACCGAGCCAAACCACGCTCACACTAAATGACTGTCAGTTTGTCATAAGATAGGAAACTTCAGCGGCGAACTGCTCACTGGTCAATGTCATCGGTGTCCCATGCTGATTCAACCAGAATCAGAAAGACACACGAGAGATACGGAGAGGCTCACGTTTGTCTTTGCGGTGTTTCTTGGATGAACTCTTGGCTGGTTCCCCAGTTTGGGCTGCCATGTCACGCTAGGCACCTTTAGGCAGACCTTGAACGAGTCGGAAACGATGAAGGTTTGAAACCGTGGACGAACCGTCGGTCGTGTTTTTCTTATATGTGGTCACGTGTCCACTCATACGTTTATCTGTTCGAGACAAGTCATGGCGGCTCTTCCTTAGAAGCACCCATGGACAATCCTCTAGCAGACGGTTCGCTCGAAGAAACCGTATCAACCTCACACGACACTGTGCTCTCCAATGAAGAAGTCTCGGAGGTGCAAGTCGCCATCTCAAACGAGGACGCACAACCAGCAGCGTTACTAGATCGCATCGGTAGTGCCAAGGTATACCTGCTTTCCGACTCTAGCCAAACAAGAATAGCGAAGGTGCGCTGAGTTGTATGTCAATATTTACTCGGAGCGCAGCAGCCTGATGCTCTAGGTTTCTCCCCGCGAAGCGGAAACGTCCCGACACCGAGGAGGATGAAGACGTGGAAATGGATGAAGGTATGTTCTCTGATAAGTGGACCATTGCAATTCTGAATACCGGTATGTCAGACTCTGTGCTAAGAGCTAATGCTCTCTTCCTCACCGGTGCACCCATCTCCCATCTTCCGACAGCACGCATATTCGCATATGTCACACACTTTGACGCACAGCCGATTGGCCTGGAATGGGTGAACGATAGCAGTTGCGTGTTGGTATTCGAATCAAAAACTCTGGCACGCGTCGCACATCGCTTTCTTCGAAAAACAGCTGTGGAAAACATGGATGAGGATGGCTTTGTAACGGCAAAGTCTATCCCTGTTACCCTTTGGCTTCCAGAAGACAGAATCAGTAAAAGTCTTGGACAGGGAGAAGGGCTAAGGGGTACCATAAAGATGAGGTGGGCGAAGAACGATGATGCAAAGAAAAAGGGTGCAAAGAAGGAGAGCGAATTCTACAGAAAGTACGGAACAGGTGCAGGGAAAGATGGTGATGCACCACAGAAAAGGAGACGAGACGAACGGTCGTTGCTGGACGCGTCGAAGCTTGACGATGACCTGGACGCCTTTCTTGGAAACGAGAGACGCACATCGTACTCCCCACCACTGACGGAAACGCACGCCAATCAGTTGTTTGAGAGTAGGTCGCTGATCGAGCGTACCTCTTCGCCAGATTCTAGTGTCAATCTGAGGCGTCGCATCTCTTCTGCACCGCGTAATTCTCTGACATCCAGATTCTCTGATCCTCGTCGATTGCATGATGGAGACGAGCAAGGTGACTCCCGACGAGGTCAGGGTAGAGGGCGAAGGAACCCTCGGCCACAGAAGACCCAGAAAGAACTGGACGATGAACTTGATGCTTTCTTGAACGAGAAAGACTAGTTCTGGTGTGTTTAGATTCTGTCAAGTTTGATCATCTGCTGACAGTGTCTCACTCAGTGAGATTCTCCCCTCGATTCAATCTGTCTATGTATTATCCATTAGTGTGTATTAGCAGTGTGATCAGACAGATTATCAAACACCACTTTTCCAAAGCGTTGAACATCTTCAACGTTATTCATCCGCCTGATTGCATGTCTACACACTGGTGTCAACCCCGTTTTGTGCAGTATGTTTTCTCCTGATATCTCTCCTTCGGACTTGCGTTCGTCCTGACGACGCACCAGGTTGAAATACATACGACGTGCTTGGTAGTCGAATGCTACGCCCAACAAACTAACATAGTAGTTGTCGAGGGTATCTCGGATTCCTCAGTCAGATTGCCCAAGCATTGAGACTCGGCGGTTCTCGTCATGTGTGATCTCAATGCTATAGGTTAAGGCGCACTATGTCGTGGCCTCCGTCCCCAGAGACGTCCAAGCCTCGGCTCTGGTCGATTTAGAGGCATCGATCCCAGGCGATCATACTCGAATTATCGCAGGGTGGCGAGTGAGACGCATAACGACGTACCTTGCGATCATGACAGGAACTGACTCTATTCTACAGGTAATGGATCCGAGGACCTTGTGGTCCTCGCCAAAGGTACATTTCTCGCAGGCGTCTATCAAAAAATGTGTTCCCGGTGGACAGACAGGGGTAATCCCCAAATTGGTGTTTAGAACATTTGAGTGTTGAGCTTGCGCTACTGTACTCCGACGCTTCTGGACAGTATGGCGAAGAAGACGTCTCTGCGGCGCCAGTCCAAGGATCAAGCCGAAGGCTCTCGCACAAGAGAGGCATCAATGTCACCACCACCTTTCCCATTGCGTGCAATCAAGCACGATACAGATGACGACGACAGAAGTGCTAATGGTAGCTCTGCCCAGTCGGATGCGATCCAAGTGGACGACTATGCGGGGGAAATTGGTGATCTGATGAATAACGAAGGGTATGCAGGCCCAGCCCTTTCCAAAAAAACAGTCAAGCCGCTCACCCCCGAGGCCCTTGCGGCCTTCAATACGGCTCAAGCGCGTTCTGGGGTCATATACATTTCGCGCATACCGCCTGGCATGCAGCCTGCCAAGGTTCGTCACCTTTTGTCTCAATATGGAGAAGTCGGGAGGGTGTATCTACAGCAGGAAGGTGGGATAGTTGATGTCTGTTCATGATAAGTTTGCTAAAGACTTTGGCTAGATGCAAAGACTGCATACTTGAGACGAAAATACACCACCACAAAGAAGGCCCACTTTGTCGAAGGCTGGGTAGAATTCAAGGATAAGCGAGTCGCCAGGTCCGTTGCGGGGATGCTCAATGCTCAGCCAATCGGGGGAAAGAAAGGGACACGATGGCGAGATGATGTATGGACGATGAAATATCTTCCCAAGTTCAAGTGGAACATGTTGACTGAGCAAATAGGTGGGAAAGCAGGCACTCTGGTCATGCATACTGTCACTGAACGCATGGCATAGCTCACGAAGCTGCTGTGCACGCAGCCAAGCTGCGAGTTGAGCTCGCGCAGTCGAAATCAGAGCAGCGCGAATACCTTCGGAATGTTGAGCTCGCACGGATACTGGACAAGCGAAACGAGAAACGAAAGGAGAAGGGACAGGGACCAGTTGAACTCAAGCGACCGGGGGACAACGAGGGAAGGAAACAGACGAAACGGCAAAAGACTGTAGACAGGACGGCTGATTCACCTGCTGAGCTGCCAGTGGAGAGTATGTTGGGCAATATATTCTAGTTTCCGTGCCGGGATGCCGAAACAAAGTTTGAATGTCAGATATATTCGGAGAATGAACGCCGGGAGAAACTCCGCGTCTACGGGGACAGTTTTCTTGTGTCGCGCGCACATTGTTCCCCAACGCTGCGTCGAGTTCTTTGACTCGGCCTCAACACAAAGCAGTGTCGCGATACAAGAGGTCTGTCTAATTCTCCTCATCATGCCTACAAGCGCTCGCTCCTCTCCCTCTCCCTCTCCCTCTTGTCCTCATTCTTGTTCTCAAACCATGGACTAAGTCTCTGATCCCTCTCTCAGCTCTTTCCTCTTCTTGACATATCGCTCATGTCTTCTTGGTCTGCTTCTGCCTATCCACCTCCGCGGCGCTCTCGTTCTCGCTCTCCAAGGGGTACCTTTCCTCCCCGACCGCCGTATCCTGACTCCTATGCTCCAGACTACCGTGGCGCATGGGACGGTTTCGACAGAGAGAGACCTTGGCCTGACTATGAGAGGGATCGTGTCCCATATGACCATGCCAGACGCGGGAGGAGCCGCAGCCCCCCTCCCGACGAAAGTATACCCAAATTCATGTGCAACTTTTCGTTACCTCATCCTTTTGCAGGTCGCAAGCGTCGTCGTTCCATATCCCCTTACGACCGGGAACGTTATGACCCTCGTCCTCGATATGGTGACGACTATGGTATTTTGTTGAAATCAACTCAACTCCAAGTTTTAACAAATTTCTCTTCTAGATGCTCATTCCCGCGCATATGGGTATAGGTCGCCTCCTCGTGCGCAGTTCCCTGCTCCGTACCCCTCTCAGCCACCCCCGCCATCGCGGCGGGTGCCTCTTGATCCTCGTACCATGGACCACCCTGCTACATTGAAACAGTATGCGGAATGGTTCAGGTATTACTTCCCACAACAAGCCACCGAAGAGGACAATGCCGACAAAGCCGCGGAGCAAGAAGCAGGCGATGGGTCAAAGCCTCGTAACGGTATTCGTACCCGTTGGGAGAGATACAAGAAGGAGTTCATGTCTACTCAGGTTCGTACCCCTTTGTCCCAGCCGTCAATTGCAGTTCAGATATTCCTTCCGACGATGACTTATGGGGTGGATTTGACTAAATTCTCGTATTTGTATTGTAGTTGCAAACGATGTTTGACCATCACAGGAAGTCTCCTTGGTTTGCGGAGAAGTATGATCCAGAACCGGAGTTCTTGGCGCTCCGTCGTCGCATTAGAAAGGATGGATGGAAAGGTCGTTTGAACACCTTCGTTCAGGACTTGGAGTTGGGCAAATTTGACCCTGACCTAAATGAGCCTGAGTCCGAGTCTAGTGCACAACACAAGGACTCTGCAGCCTCGGGTGATGTGGGCGAGAACGTGGCTCCCACCGAGGAAGTCAAGAACGTCGCAGATGATGACATGCAGTTCACTATGGATGCTGAGGAAGATGCTGGTGAACATGATGCAAGCCGAACTGAGAACGGGAAAGCGGCCTCTGAACACAAGCGGAACAATCGTGGCGAAGAGATATCTGTTCCTCCCGAGGGCAATCAAGTGATGATCCGTACCATCCCTCCAGACATTGGTCGATTCAAACTTGAGGAGGTGTGTTCAACGTGGCACTACTATTTGTATAATTTTTGATTCATTTTGCAGGCTTGTAGCAAGATTCCGGGATTCATGTATCTGGCATTGGGTGACCCCCTCCAGAAACGCAATTTCTACCGCGCGGGTTGGATCAAATTCCGTGATGACGCCGACATGGCTACCGTGATGAGTGAGCTGACGGATAAAAAGGTGCGCCGCTTGACGCCAGCTCTTCACCCTACTTAATTTATGAGTTGCTGTAGATTGAAGGGTTCAAATTACACGTGTCGCATAATATGAAACCCTTTGTCAACCGTGTTCGCTATGTCCCCGAAGTCGCAAGCAGGCCAGACCGCATTGAAAAGGACCTAGCGAATGTGAAGATTTTGGCGTCGATCTTAGAAGAATATACCACGTTGTATAAATCTTCGGTCTCTTACACTGGTGGCGACAGCATGGAAACGGATGGCGGTGCAACGCCGGAGGACGTCGGTGTGCAGGCAGACAATGGGGGTGATCCAGTGCCGAGAGAAGCTGGATCTGAGGCGGTTGAACGGCGAATTGAGAAAATCATGGGAGAGTTGCGTGAACAAGGCGTTGATGAGAAGGTGTTAGAGGCGAAGAAGGTGAGCAGAGTTTATGTCTACATCATGAAAAATCCTCAAGCTGTTCTGGCCCAAGGCGGTGATTTCTTTGGATTTATATATTGCCTACTTGCGCGCAGCGTACCACACCTGCTACTACTGCGCTGTTGTTACCGATCATCTAGAAGAATTACAGCGTAAGTGCCTGAAGCACGTGAGGAAGCCTCTGTCAAAGTCACTGCTTGAGGAGGTCAAAGCAGCTGAAACCGAGAAGGCTGAGAAGGAAAAGAGGGAAAAGGAGGAGGAAAAAGAGGCTGAAGTCGCAGCAACGAAGCCCGCTGAAAGCAGGGACTGGAAGAGAAATGGTATGCACCCACAATACTCTGACGTTCATAACTCATACCCAGCCTCTGCAGATGAGCGTTGGCTGGAGTGGTTCGATGCAAAGATTGCGCTCCTTATCAATAGGGATGGCGTAGACCCCCGTGACTACGGGGGCAAGAGTTACGACGAGTAAGCATTCACTATCTCGGCTTCACAACCATTCATGTTCATATCTTGGAAGGGAACTTTCGAAGGCAGTCGAACCATTCATCAAACAGGAAGATGAAGGGCGTTTCAGATGCAAAACGTGCCAAAAGCTGTTCAAGGCCACCTCCTTTGTCGAGAAGCACATTGCCAACAAGCACCCTGAACTTGTCAAGCAGCTCGATGAGGTAAGAACAGGTTCCTGAATATAATGAGGGGTGTATTGATCTCCGGCAGATCCCGTATTTCAACAATTTCGCACTAGACCCTCACAGGATCCAGCCCTTCACGCACCCTCCTCCCATGACAGGCAACAGTCAAGCACCTCCACAGGCGTATGGTATTCAGGGCCCGAGTGTTTACATCCCCGAATATGGTCGTCCTAATCTGTTTTATGGTGGTCACCCTGCGGCATATGTACCCCCACCACCACCTTACATGGGTGGCGGTTATTGGGACCCTTATGCTTATCAATATCCTCCTGGTTCTTTCCCGCCCCCACCGCCTCCGCGGAGGGACGAGGCTACTACGGCACGTCGTTTGAGTGATCGCATAAGCGGTTATGCACCAGGCTTTGATCAGCCGGTGGAGATTACGGTTCCCGCGGCGGCTGGGCTGCCTGCTAAGCCTGTGATGGCGTTAGATGCTCCCCTCGGCGGCCACGAAGCGAATGGTAGAAAGGGCGGCCGCCGTCAAGGAGCGAGTGGTGCACCACCACCGCCTCCGCCGCCTGACGCCAAGGAGGACCCGCGGGCTGCGGCGGGCAAGAAAGTTAGCTATCACGACATGGACTTGGTTGCAGAAGGAGATGTTGAGCTGACCTATTAAAATCTTAGTGTAGTAGGGTACTATTTGAGAGACTGTTAACGTTTTCCTCAGGATATGTTTTTATGAATTCAAGACTGGTCGTTCCCAATTGCCATGAGGAAGTACGGCAGCTTGTGACAAGGAGTGACATTGGAACGGTCGCACACCCTTCATTTCAAGCTGGACGTCGATCGAGGGCTCAGTCAAGAACCGGCGTGACCCTCCCCAAAGTTCCCGCTGAAATACGTATTCCATCTCGTCTCCTGGCGAGGCCTTTCCTTTCTCTTATACTTCTCTAATCGCTTTGGCCAGGAGCTTGGTTTCTTGTCGCCACGCCCGACTCTGCCTGACCTGTCATGACCGGGGCAAAACAGGTCTTTGCTCCTCGTTATCCTCTCTCCCATGATGACCCTGCGCTCAACACCGACCTTGTCGGTCCAAGCAAGTTTGCTGTCACTTGGCCCGCCGAGCCCTCTCCACCTATCCAGCCGCCTCTTGGGCATCCCATGGAACGATCCGCTGTCCTCAGCTCTTCTGAGGTAGACTCCGATCTTTCGGAAAGGGAGCTTTCCTCCATCGATAAACTCTCTCAAGCCGAGCTCTCTGATGAGTATGACACCTCTCCCAACCACCGCAGGTGGTTTCAGCAGCAGTTTGGAGTCGCAAACACGCACGACGGGTGCTCTGATATTCCTCGACCATCACGCACATTTCCACCGCCTCTACCCTCCCAGCTTGAGCACCTTCAGAATCCTCGCAGGACTCAGGCGACCCTTCCTCTCCCAACAGGTGTCCCAGTCACCAGCCCATCTGACGGCTCGCGTTTCCATGAGCTTTCATTAGAATTGGCGGACTCCGTAGAAATGGTCGTCCAGACACTTTTACAGATATCCCCTGCGCAGATCCTTGACCCTGCTAAGGAACAATATGCGGCCTGCTCGCTGTCGGTACCAACCTCTTCCATGTCTGCGGTGCTCACCACGATGAAGAATCTCAATTTCGTGTCTGCCAACATGCCAGAATTGTGTGCACGGAGCGGGCGTACTATTCCGCAGGCCGAAAATGATGCACCGGTTTCATCACTCGCAACACGCACCCAGGTCGCCCACTCCGACTTTGATGTTGCAGAAATGCTGCAGAGCGTAGGCGACGCGCTGAGTGGATGCGCTGCGCAGAGAGGTGTGGACCTTGTGATTTTCCACGCGGATGTTGGGTTAAGACACGTCGCTGTCTGTGGTGAGGAAATTGGGCTTTCCAACACTTTGACACACGTGAGCAAACTTAATAGTGGGACGGAGCAGTGTCATTCTGACGGTATCAAAGGTTATTCGCCAAGTTCTACACACTGCCCACCGAGGCGACGCGATCGACGTTGAACTGTCCATTAAACAGGTCTCGGATGGTTTGTCAGATTCTCCAGTCGAAACTGAGGACAGGCGCGTTCAGAACAGGAGGAGCTCCTACATATCGATTATCGAAGATGGGCCCGTTCGTTGCACATTTCGGATCAATCATTATTTCACCCCGGACATGCTCGCTCCTACTGTCGTAGATCCTTCTTTGGCCCGACCCAAGCCCAATTTCGGATCCCTCCTGTTACAGCGGCTGTGTTCACGCACAGGTGCCTCCTTCGTCTGCGATCTGCCTGCTCGGGAGTCACTTCCAGGCAGAGCGTGCGAATTAGCATTTCCCTTGGAATCTGGATCCACTGCCGCCATCAGTGCCAGAGCCACGCCTGTGTTAGAGTATAGTTCGCCGCTACTTTCTGGGGCTCGGATGACTAAAGAGCCGACTCTGGAGGAGTTGGTCCAGTTTTCGGAAACACTGCGGGGCAAGAGGGCGACCTTGTACGCAAAGGAGAGCAGCGTGTTCGCTCACCATTTGACGAGTTATCTCACTACATGGGGTATGGATGTCAGCCACGTTTCGCCGGAGTCTGATGCAGATGGCCATCAAAGCATCTCTGAGAAGGTTTCATCCTCCGACAACAGCTCAGGGGCAAGTCCACAGTCGACCAAAGCTCGCCAGTGGAGCTCTGCAGACAACATTTCCCATGAAAATGCTAGTATGGCGTCTAATGGGACTCCCCGAGCCACATCGTCTGGAACTTTCATTTTCATTGATGATAATGTGTCGGTTCTGCGTGAGAGGATACAAAAGGATCGTGCTGAGCAACTGCCTCTCCCAACTGCCGTACACTCACGGGGCAAACGACCATCGCTGGCTGCTCATCACCGGCCCAAGTCCTCCCCGCAGATAGCTAAAGCGTTGGGATATGGTTCTCCCACTGGCGCGCAAGCGACGTCTGCACATGTTATCGTGCACTTCACGAGCTTAGCAAACTACAAGGCTGTCAAGGACATCGTTCAAACAAACCTTGCTCTTTCGGTCGACGCATTCATCAAGCCACCTTTGGACATCATGATTATCCCAAAACCAGCGGGACCGCGTCGGTTCTTGACTGCCCTCCACACGGCAGTGACGAAGCCCGTTGTCGATCCTCTCTTTGCTCCTATTGCGAGCGCCCCGACGAGTCCAGGGATCCACGGTCCACCATTTTTCAATCACGGGCAAACTACCCCGAAGTCTCCTCCCTCGCGACCTGTTTACTCCCCTCGTCCGGCTTCCGACCGTGCCATCAAGTCACCGAGGGAGGTGGTGGGCGAACCACATGCTCTGCATCCACCGTCTCCGCTTGCCATCTCGGATACGGCAGAGTACTTCCCTGATGGCTCTATGAAGCTTGGCATATCACCCGCTTCTGGACTCGTGATCTCCAGTCCAGATGGTCAACCCGCTGGTATCGTATTCCAACCGAGAGCTAAAGGGGCCAAGACACCGCGAGCAACCGGCTCTGTTGAGGTGCCAAAAGCGCAGTTCCTTATTCCTACGCCCGACAGAGTGCGCCGACCAGGTTCACGCCGACCGTCCAGCAGTGAGGACAAGAGCCCAGCTCAACAGATTGTTTCCTTTTCTGCACTCCACACTCAGGGGCCTAGCGCACCTACCCCCCGCCAAGATTCATTGCCGAGTCCTGATGTTCCAACTTGTACGGGGAGTTCTGCCACAAAGGCCAAGGCTCGGAAACCTTCTGTATTGGCCGATGACGTTGGTCCCCCTCCTACGCCATCGTGGAAGGGGAATGCAGTGGATACGAGGACGACATCATCGCCACCGGGTTCGCCCAACGTTCCTGATCCGCCTACCAATACTTTTACCCGACGACTCTCCAGGCGAGTACAAGATCAGAAGCCTTCGACAGCATCTGCTATGCCTACAAAGGCAGGAAAGGGAACAACCGATACGAACATCGTCCCGCCAATCAGCGTGCTCATCGTTGACGGCATGTACATCAGCTTCCGGTGGGGGTTACGCTAATTTGTCGACTCAGATAACCCGATCAATCAGACAATTCTGTCAACATTTATGCGCAAAAAGAAAATCAAGTATGACGTTGCAAAGAACGGAGAGGAGGCTGTTCAAAAATGGCGTAGTGGGGGTTTCCATCTTATTTTGGTGGGGTTGAGTCAGAGTCAAATGTTGCCATTCTCTGACGAGGCTGCAGATGGACATTCAAATGCCTGTTATGGACGGAATTCAAGCGACAAAGGAGATCCGACAACTCGAAGCTGCTGCATGCACTCTCTCGACCCCCCAGTCTGACATCAGTGTCCGCACACCTTCTGATGTGGCCTCGTCCGAATATCGTACATCGACATCGACATCGCCCTATCGCTCTTCCGTCATCATCGTCGCACTAACAGCGTCTTCCCTCCAAAGCGACAGAGTTGCTGCACTCGCAGCAGGATGCAATGACTTTCTGACAAAGCCCGTGTCATTGCAATGGCTCAACAACAAGATCATCGAATGGGGCTCCATCAAAGCACTGCAAATGTGGGCCGACTTGCGTCCGGAGGCTGCAAAGTCGATTTCAACAGAGCAAAATACACAAGCTCAGGCTGTCGCTCGCCGCTTACATGTGCCTGAAGGGAGGGCCACACCGATGACTAACTCTCCCAGTTGTTCGTCGTCTATCGGAAAGACGGAAGCACATTACGAAGCCGTGTCCCTCGTTGTATCTCCGAACGCGTTACCGCCGTCGGAGAAACTGGACGCGTTGCTGAAACTCAGTGAAAATCCCTCGACATCTTCGACGGGTAATGGACCAGATCCAGCCAATAAGCACCAAGGAGCAACCACGTCAAGTAAGCATCCCACAGCCTATTTGGGGGTGATGTTTGATGCTTATCATCCGCCAGGTCCAGTAGTTGAGGCATCGGCGATCACAGGTGCAAAAGGCCTGATTTGTTCCGTGTCCAATGTCACTGATACTAGTGCCAGACAGTCTCGATAAACGATTACCACCGGCTGAGGGGCTAGCTTCCGCCACCGACGGTATATCTCCGTCGCCCGGTAAGTGTCGAGTATTACGTGCGAAATAACGCCCATGAAGGTCGTCACAGGGCCGAGAGAACGCGCTGGAACTGCGGAGGCCGGCGCCGGAGTTCCCCCGGGCAATTCTCCGCTGAACCCGTCGGGTGGCCATAATGAGCCAGATGAGACCCCTTGACGGTGGTGGGCGACCTTTGGAATGCTTGTCTGGATGATCAAACCGTTGTTCATACCGTTGAATCTGAAGGTCGCCGGGATCTTCCGCAAATTCTTGTAGGCTCACTATGGTACATGCTGCTCGTCTTATTCGTTGGTTTCATTTTGGGGTTTATGTTGTCCTGATTTTGGGATTCACCGATGTTGGTTCACACGATATTTACGACCGGTTTTGCTGATACGATTGGTTGTCATTTCTTTTACGTGGGATAGCTGGAATAATATTGGACAACACATGTTTGCCGAGTTTTTCGACGCGGATACGTACTATTTACAGTCAGTTGGACCACATGTGTGTTGCGAAAAAAAAAAACAGAAAACTTTGCCCACACTGGAGAGGGGCTTGAAGCAGCGCATGGTCGTCCTCAGAGACGAGGAGGAGGAGGAGAGACGGAGACGTGCGAGGTTCGCGGCTAATGAGGCCGGAAGAAATGCCGGATTGCCGAGGGGGTGGGAGGGTCGGAGTCCAAGATACAAGATCCACTCCGCTGGATGAGCACACTCCGCGAGTGGGCGTCTCCCAACCGCTTATTTCCCTACACCTCCTCGTTTCTCCAAGTCTCCGTGCCCCCCGTTCTCCCAGGGCGAACCAACGCTCCCCATCGTGTACAGCGATGAATGGCATGCACGACAAGCGCACCTCCATCAGCCAACTCCTCAATCCTTCCTCCGACTCCTCTGCGTACCCCCATCCAACGCACCTCCCGAGTCTTTCGTCCTCTCCTGGTGTCTCCCAGTACCAGCATCCCCAACACCCCCCACATGGTCCATATTCCCAGCAACCAGAATCTGCCTCTTCGTTTCACCTTCGCGCCGCCAGCTGGGAGCCTGTCAATGATGATCCAAATGCACCGAAACGCAGGCCTGACGCCGGGCCGCCCACCGGTCGATCGTATCCAATGCCACCTCATATGTATGCTGAGATGAACGGAGACATGTCACAGAGGCAGCCAAGGCCCAGGATGGACGAGCATGGAAACTTTGTAATCCCATCAGGTCCGTGGCCCCCACAACCCGACGTCTCGGGCGTCCCTTATGGATCCTCGATCGTGGCACCAATGTACTCTGACGAGCGGACTGGTGAGCGAGCATCCACTTGACAATGTACTCGTGTTTTTAAATCCAAAAGCCTCCTCCCTAGCAATATCAGGCGACTATCCTCAAAACAGTCAGTCGCGCGTTCGGTCAGATACCCTGGCACCCTTGACTGACTTGTCGCCTTGCGCTTTGAGTAGATCAATACAACCAT
>JBBPNB010000279.1:0-24679 GCA_038090635.1 Rubroboletus satanas
CTGTGAGTGTGGACGTATGCCTTGATCGGTAACGAAGGAGGCGAGTCCGATGACATGGGCGACATGGTTTGCACTTCCTCCTTGAACCAGGGCGAGGCTGGTGACGCCATACGAGCCTTGTGAACATCGGGAATGCTGGCCATAAACGAGGCGGGGTCCGGAGGCGGAGTCAAGGGGTAGATCGGTCCCTCCTCGGACGCATCGCTATCGGTTCTAGGAGCAGAACAAGTCGATTCCACCGAGTTTCGCCTCACATTGTCGAGACGCCACGTACGCGTGAGGCGTGGAACCCTTGCCTCCTCCTCATCGTCGTCGTCGTAGTGCTCGGGGTCGCTGTCCTCGGAAAAGGCTCGGGGACTGCAGTCCAAGCTAGGATCACGAAGCTCCGCAAGGAGTCTCCGCATTATGTCCAGACCCTCGCGAGGCGCTGCAAGTGTGTCGGCATCGCTCCAACTGTTTCGCAAGTTGTCGCAGCTATCGTGAACACCGATTTCGCAATTCGAACTAGTCGGGTCGTCGTCTACGGGCTCGACCCGTTCCAGGGGTCTCCAGGACATGGCTGGATCCGTCTCTAAGAACTTGGAGACATCGAGCAATCCAGTTCGGTGAGAGATCGTGGGTACCAAGTCGTGACCCTGTTCCGGAATCGTGTCCTCGAAACTCTGGGAAGAGTATACCACGTCACCCATACCACACCGTCGAGTACTGGAAGATGATCTTGGCGGCGATGTCGAAATCCCGTCGTAAGCTGAACTGGAATCAAACTCAGCATCGGACGACGAGCTTTCAGACGAATCATCTTCATGTTCATCCCGAACGGAAAGGAAGGCCCCCGGACGAACTGTTGTACCGATGATCTCGCTGGTGAAATTGACATTAATGGCCGAGCTCGTGTCGTAGGGCGGAAACTCTTCGATCATGGGCCTTGCACCCCGCTCTGGTTTCTTACGTGCACGCTTGCTGTCGTCCCCGTCCCGGTTGCCGTCACCGTCGTCGTCCATGTCCAAGAATGAGCTCATCCCAGGCAGTCTCGGGTCAGACACTGGAATCTCATCTGCTTCGTCTTCCACATAGATCGCCGGAGTGAAAGGCGTCGCAGGATAACATTCCACGAACTGTGTACAGCTGTTACCGAAACACTTTTGATGTGAAATTGAATCCACTTACATTCCAGAATGTCGGATGGAAGAACCTCGCATAGACCATACTGACGTGCTGCTGGGAACGTGTCAGCTCCGACGAGGAACATGTACAGGTGTCCAGCCCACCTCGGCACCGACCTCGAGATCAACAGGCCGGTCGGTTGCAGCCGCCGTGGAGGTCGTAGCTGAACCGCGGTGACGGATAGACGACAAGAGGCTGCTCAAGGAAGCCCAGGTGTTGCTCCTCCGGGCATTATTGGCTACCCCTCGTCCGTGGTAGAAGTACCCCGCAACCGAGACAATGGCGACCACAGCGAACAACAGGCCACCTGTTCCGAGGAGATGCTGCGATCTCACCGAAGCAGACTCCCCACCCGAATCCGGGTCAGGAACAACGGAAGGAGCGGCGGGTGAGAGCGCAAAAGCAGTAGCGACAGACGGAATCGGAGACATGATTGTTCGATGGCAACTGAACTGCGAGACGGAGGACGAAGGGAGGGTGGTTTATATAACCCTGGCATGTTAGCCTCGGTTTATATTGGGCTGACATGGAGGAAGGGAATATTGTCAGCCTCTTGCAGAAAGGGATCAAAACTAAGGCTGACCGGATCCATTTATGGTGCAGCTGGAAGCACGTTGTGATCACAATTACCAGGATACGAGGAGGCTGACATCAGATTTGCATGAGGACGACGACGTAGTAATCGAGCACGAAATTCCAAGCTGTTGAACCTTGCAGCTGCAACGTTGACCTCGGTGTTCCTCGTAGACCAAATGACCTACAGCACTTATCACTGAGTTCCCCGCAAAGGGCTTCGAAATGTTGGGCGCGGAACCTTTGTTGTATTCAAGACTTCACGATAGCATGCACGGGACAGAGATTAATTAGCGGAAACCGCGACGGTAATACCCGTACTAATCAGGCCCCGCTACTATTTCAGAAAGCAAAAGTAACATGCGCACTGACTCATATGCCTCTTCAGTTTGATGAAGAAATTCACAGCGTGACGTCGTTGCCACTGGCACTGGAGTAGAGAATACACGATATCATAACATCATCATCGTAGATCACGTACCACGGCGATTAGGGTTTCCCTTTTTGCTTCCTTTATTGAAGCACCTCGTGGGAGCTATGAAGGGACCTGCGGTTTAAAATAGTGGTTGGGATGTCCGTCGACCCACCAATCCTGGACGCGGCAGTATCATGGTCCGTGGATCACTTTGAAGACCTGACCAAGGTCTTTGCAATATATCAGGACGACTTCTGCCCGCTGCCGCTGGACAGGAACGAGATACAGATAGCGTGCACGATAGGAGGTGAACACTTACGCGCCCTTCGTGAGCCATGGTCGTGAGGCCCAAGGTGTTTTCTGAGTCAGTGCAATCGATCTTTGTTTAAAAGATGGTGCTGATGGTGTCGGACGGGGCACGAATTTCGATGGCATGTAGTCAGAACCATTCCACATGTACCCTGAATTGTCAATGACCACCACCGCGGGATTGAGAGGTATTTTGAAGGTTTCGTCGGCTCATCGTCGACTCTCGGTAATAAGAGTTAGCTGCGTAATCCTGAGATTGGGCCAGGTTTCGCTCGTCTTCTTTTTTTAGTAAGACGATTACATGATTTCCTTTTTTGTTAGCCATCCTTCAAAGTTCAGCCTAACATTCAACACTGAGGGTCACAGCTGGGTAGTCAACGTTTCAACGGTTTGCAGATGGCCCGCCGGCCCGCCAGAGTCGCCCCTTGAAGCTTGAAGCTTGAAGTCCTGTCCGCACCGGTGCCAACCGTTCGGCCATCGGATAACGTTTCCCCACCTTCTTACCAAGTGCGATTACTTTCCACACTGTCTCTTTCCAGGAGAAGCTGGCTTGGTGATCTTGATGACCCAGGCCAGGGTGAAGATAGACTCATCATCTGCATGCGAAGCTATGTCATTTTGGTCTATGTTCCTGGTGCATCGTTTTCTCACTGGCAAAGTTACAGTTGGATCGAACACACTTGCCTGTGACCGCGTCGATCAGAACGCAAAAATAACACCAAGTGTGCCAAACCCAACGCCTCAAGCGGTGTGAACCGTGAGCGGGCAACAATTATATATTAAGTATATGGCGCTCAGCCTCGCCATTATGCAGTGAGTGGATCCGGATCCGGCTCCGGCTCGGGTCTAATCCATGTTCTGAGACAGGCTGACAACGGTACCGAGCTCTGCCGAGCTGCACCGTGTGACTTGACCTCACGACCTCCCCAGAATTGAGCACGCCTTTTTCGCTCTGGTGCGAGAAATAATGGCCTGGCTAAACCTCGAACGCCTTCTAGCCATCCTCCAATGGTTACTATTCCTTCAGCTGCCTGCCTCTACAACGACACCCGCACCAACCGTGGACCTTGGCTACGCACAGTACCAAGGTGCTGTAGACATCGTGACCAACACCACAAGTTTTCTTGGTATTCGTTATGCTGCTGCTCCAGTTGGTACGCTCAACGAGAGAGTACGAGCCTTCCGTTGAGGACTGATCACGCTCGCAAGGAAACTTGCGATGGGCCGCACCTCAACCCCCGCCGACTGTGTCTGGCGTGCAACAGGCTACGACGCAGCCCAATAAGTGCTATCAGGCACACGCGGGAAGATTGTCAACAAATCCGTTGAGCACTAGCACTATATCAAAGAGTACTGTGATACAGTCGGAAGACTGTCTGTTCCTCAGGTGCGTGCTTCGTTACTAGGTTTGCTCACGAGGTTTGTGACAAGTCATAGCGTGTACACTCCAGGTCATACTGTCACCCCTGTCAAGTCGGGAGGACTTCCTGTCCTCGTTTGGATCCATGGTGGGGGGTAAGCTTTTTGACGCCTTTATCCATGATGGTCCTGACAAAAGTATTTGGAGGTATATCTCCGGTAGTGAGAGCCAGTACAATGGTGCAGACCTAATTGTGGAGTCCAATCATGGCCTCATTGTGGTAACTATCCAATACCGCCTTGGTCTATTTGGCTTCTTGGCCGGCGAGGTGGTCAAATCTGGAGGTGTGCTGAATGCAGGCCTACGTGAGTTTCCTGAGATGGGAAAAAGACAATGCAATGAGATTATATTACAGTTGACCAGAACTATGCTCTGCAGTGGGTGCAATCGCATGTTGGTGTTGGCTTTTTTTGTGTCTCAATTTTCTCATTAACTCAAGAGAACAGATTCCCACGTTCGGGGGTGATCCGATGCAAGTGTCAATTTGGGGTAGATCTGCAGGTAGGTCCTGCCGTCAAATGAGCGGGCAAGCTGTTCACGATTTCACTGCGAAAGGTGGTGGATCTGTGTTGCAGCACGTTGTTGCCCATGGTGGGAACACACAACCTCCATTATTTAGAGCTGCTATCACGAGCTCAAGTTATTTGCCTCCACAATATAACTACAATGATCGCATTCCTGAGGTGAGTCCATTCATTCTTCTGATCGTCAGTAACTAAGGAATTCGATATAGTTGCTCTACAATAAGGTGACCACTGGGACCAAGTGAGCACCCTTTGTTTCATGAAAACACCGAGACCGATCTCAAGATGACACAGCTGTTCATTGAGTCCAGACACCTTTTCCTGCCTTCGTGCAACCAATATCAACACTTTGGATTACCTGAACAACAAGATCAACTATGATGCATTCTATGGCACATACACCTTTGTTCCTGTGGTTGATGGTACATTCATCGTCGGGCACCCTACTGTCATGCTTGCTGAAGGAAAGGTTAATGGAGTAAGGAATTTTCATAGCAGCTATCACTCCACTACTAAGATCCCCTTTGGTATATAGGAGGCACTATATTCTGTCACAAATTCTCATGAAGGGAATATCTTTGTTGACCAATCAACCACCTTGAGCATCTTGCAGTACATCAGTGCATTGTTCCCAAACCTTCAGGCATTCCGAGTTGCTGCAGCAGTGGCTTTGTATGAAGGTCTTGGTACCAATGTTGACCAGGCTAACTATGTTATGAGTGAATGTGAGTTATCTCCCAGATCATGTTCATTGTGCACTGAATTGTTTGATATTCACAGCAATCTTTGTCTGTCCTACATACTACCTCCTAGAGGCTTTTGGTAGCAAAGCATGGAAGGTGACAGGGCTTATCTTTTGTAGCCTCAGAGTACTACCTAATGAGGGATTTTCAGGGAGAGTTTGCTATTTCACCAGGTTACCATGACCAAGATGAAGGGTACTACTTTACAAGGTAGGTTATCACCCAAGCATTGATACTACACAGCTAATGTTGCAATATGCATACATCTACCAGTGCAACCTCTGAGTTCATCACTGCATTCTCAAACCGCTTCTTGGCAATGGCTGCATCACTGAACCCAGGTGAGAAGTACAATTCAAATGACATCACCCCCTTGCAATGGAATGTGTGGTCTAGTGGCCACACAGAGATGGTGTTCAATGTGACCACATCTGGTATACCAAATGTGTATACATACACAACAGACAGTGCATTGTTGAATCGCTGCAAGTAAGTTTTGTTGGTTTTTATTTCATAGATTAGTTATCTGATTGATGCTGGCAATGCCAAACATCAGATATTGGCAGAGCATTTCCAAGAACATGGCTCAGTGAGATGGGGTTGGGGTTATTGAAATCTGTCTTGGATGGATAGAGTCTCTATTGGTAATAAATTTGTCTTCCTTTGCCTGGTGGTATGGCTGTAAAGCAAGTGAAGTCAACTGTCACTCAGTTGTGGCACCCTCTCTTTTCTTTACACCACCCCCTGCACTCACCAGCAGTCAATAACATGGTTTACTTAGCTTAGTCAGAAAACATGTTACCTACTTGGTGCTTTCTTCATCCTTGTTTGAATTGGTTTGCATATGGAAGTAAAATTCCTATATGATTACATTGACATAGGTACAACACAAATCATACATTGTGGCTAGGATGTGCCTGCCGCCCTCGCTGGTAAGAAGCACGGGCCGTGCACATGGTAGTCACCGGCATCTAAAAACTTAAGGCATGAAGTATAACCTGGCAGTCAGTTAGCGTGCTCAGACTTGTTCCCCGCTAACAAGTTCCTCCTTTTTGGAGAGCCCGCAACAGTGAATGGAAGAAGAACAAGGACTCTGTTTCTGTTCTGGTTCTTTGGACTCCGCTTCCGCTGAGGGTGTCGAACATGTAGGCGTGGCCTCATCTCTGGAAGGACAATGTGCACAACACCCCCCATCAAAATCTTTGTTCCGCGCCCAGCGGATCATCTTGACGCCCTCCCAGCCAAACATCATTCCAATCACCATCGCCGTCGCTGCATCGACCCACCACCCACCCTTCCACACCCGATATATCGACGACCCGATGAGCAAGACGACGGAGAGTTGCATGCAGCAGAGTGCACAAACGGCTTCACCGTTGAGGGCGCTCGAGTCGAGGGCACGGGCAAGGTAGCGCTTGGCGAAATAGAGGACGAGCGTGACGGCTGTGGCACTCGCGGCGATCAGCATGGCAGGGAGCGCCGTGGAAGGATGGTCGTGTGCTGCGAGTGAAGTAGCAGAGGTGGCAATAGCAGCGATAGTGAGGGCGACGAGGAGAGCGCCGATAATGGTTGTTGCGGTGCGTTCGATTCTGTGGAGATGTGCAGAGTACGATTCGGTCGTTAGCAGGGAGAAGGGGATCTCAGCGAGGGTTTACCGTATAATTTGCGGGGACATTCTATCTATGCTCTCCATTTCGTCGCCTGACTTGACGACACCAAAGAAGCGCCAGGTAACGAGGAAGTCTGAGATGACCTCGACGGCGGACTGGAGACCGTAAAAGACGAGAGCGTGAGACGATGATTCAGCGCCAAAGACGATGGACACAACACCCTCGGCGGTATTGTAGAACAAACTGAGGATGCTAATCGCGATGGCGTACTGCTGCAGACGACGGCGGGAAGGCATTGTCGATGAGGTGGGGTGAGCGACGTCGGTAAGCAGGAGTAGAAACAGGCTCGAGCCTTTTGAATCAGATTCCACCTCAATGATAAGCACTAACGCGATCGCCCAGACTGACTCAACCGTTGGCCCCGTTTGAACAAAGTTTATCCACTACGTCCTGAAGCATGTCAACGGCGAAGACGTGAAATCCCGCCGCCACGTAGAATGAAAACGATGACGCCACAAGACTAACCCCATGGATCACTGACCATGCGGACATGATGTTCGATTAACACCGTCTGGTGAGCCGGACGCGTATACGTACGCGACGGACACAACACTGCTGCAGCGTGAGCGTGTCGTGCCAGTGGTTCCTTCCGTGGACAAAATCCTGACCAAGACTTGGAGAAGCAGGTATTTGCAGTCTTACCGCTACTATCCCTCAGTAGAGTGAGATTGGAGCTGGAAGATACGAAGAGGCAGGAACGCTGGGCTGTTGCCCAGACGCGTACGTATCTTCCTGTGCCAGTTCACTGATACTGCCACTACCGAGTCCGAGACAGCTGATGTGTAGGCGCACAGAATTGTTAATATTACTGTATGTGTGTTGGATGTCGACAATATATTACTTACTGGCATCTTCAGCAGAGAAGGTGGCATTGGTATAATACTTGTTTACCCACTTGGGTGCTTTCCGTCTCGTGGAGAATGAGGGCGAGACTCCACAGTGTCGCTTTAACGCCATAGTTTCTTAATCTTGAAGTGGAACCTAGACAGCTGCCGCTGCCAGCAAGCCGCGATCCGCGGACTGGGTGCGAGAGATTGCAAAGAGTCGGATGTACGTCACGCTTGTGGAGATGTCTTCTCCATGAAGACCGCGGAGCAACTGAGATGGCCCATCTTCATATCCGTGAAACGAGGGGGTCGCGGGCCTGGGGGTCGCTCGTGTGCTGTCATCAGGGCCTCATCTTCGGTTCGATTGATCTACACAAGCTACGAGAAGTTCCGCTGGTGTTCAATTGAGTTTTAAGAACTTCATTCCCCACATGCTGAGGTGTCAGATATGCCTGGGATGATTATGCCGTTGGCAACCCCTTCGAAGTGTGTAGACCGCATTTCCGCCTTGTCGACTTCTTGCAAGGTGTTTCCCTGGCCAAATTGCCAGAAGGATCATTCGTGATGGAGTCGGCCGCGCAGTCGCAAGAACTTGTCTTATGAAAGAACACGCAATGAGTTGTGCCTTTAAAAACTTGAACATTTCTATATGCAGAACCGCCGTGGGATAGCGCTATGCTCGTATGGAACGCCTTGGGGAATCTGACGAGCTTCTGGAATATGAATTAGCTGCCGGGATGGAAGTTCTCGTGACGCGAGACTCGGATACAGACAAGGAGCCCACCACAAACGGCGCACCAGCAAGAGGAGAGACTCGTGGATGTCAAGCTGCACCCTTCTAACAATACGGTTCGACAGTGTCAAACTGTGCGGCGATTTCCCCGTAAGCTGCCCACACACTTACGTCCTAGACAAACTGAATAGTACCGCATGCCCTTCAGGCCTCAGTTGCGAGGACTTAACGAGGAAGTGATACCCTTTTAGAGCTGGTCAAAATTTCATTCCACGTCTGGTGACAGTGTCAAGTTGTTCACAAACAAGTTGTATCGCCATGGTCCCATTTCCGATCACCGAAGTGATTTGGTTCCGTAACGCTGCATACGTGTCGTCTGCAACGCTTCCCTCGGACGAAGTAAGTAAGTAGCAAAGACGGTCGGCACTTGTTGACCATGCGCACACGCTTACAATAGCCAGTCCCTACGATATCGACAGTCGAATTGGCAATCTGTCGGAAGAGACACCCCTTGGGGCTACAAGGTAGTTTGATGACCAGCCCGGTCTATCAACGGTTTGCCCCTCAACGCGGCAGCCTCATAGACGGGCTGGTCACCAGACTAGCTACAAGGTGGGTTGAGTGTTCTACCATGTCATACTAGCAGTTATTATGGCAGTCATATCCCCGCGGGTGCTCGCACATCATCTAGATCTCCGATAATTAAACTTCGAAGACAGTCGCTCCACAGAGAAGTCGTTGCTGGAACGAAATGAGTTCCATCGATCTCACGACGACAGCTCTGTGGGTCGCACTCGGACACCTTATCTTCCCTTCGTGATGCAGACGAGTCAACACGTTACAAACTCTGAACCACAACCTTGCTGGGATCGATGGAACAGCCGTCATTTGTTGCTTGGAACACTCAGCCCCGAGCGCCCCACTGTCACGATGGGTGGCAGGCCGGAGGCTATCCATGCTTAGTCAGGAGCCCCAGCACGTAGCCACACAACCAGGTGATAGCACTCTACGCCCCGCCACTTCAACGATCTCTTGAGGAAAGCAGTGGCCAGTAAGGCATATTAAATGTTTGTCCCGTTTTACTACGTTGTGAACGAAACTCAGATCGAATCTCGACTGGACCGAGAGGGCACATGCCAGAGGAAAGCATGGCGTCGGTGAGAATCACGCAGGTGAGGCTTGAATATCCAATATAGACATGTCTCTCTCTTATGCGTAACACCAAATTTCGCAGCCGTCCCCACCCACACTCAGCCTTACCAATGGCAGGGGCGCGAGAGCATGTGCAACGATAGGTAGATTACGCCCGAACCTAATCCGCCCCTTGACCCACGACTTGAACCGCTCGTCCGTCATAAAGTAGTACTTGGGCTCGTCCCAAATGCTCCCGCTAAAGGAAACGGCAAAGCCAAGCTTGATCACCACCCTCGATGTAAAGTCGGCGAGGCTGATGTCCTGTGGCACGCGGAACATCCAGATGTCGTCCGTCGAGGGGACAAACACCTTGATGATGATCTGCCCCTGCTTGGGAGCCCATTTAGAAGTCCGATCGTGTGCGTTTGGGGCGTGCTCGCGGGATTTGTGTTTGGTCGTGGGCTTGGATTTGGTCTTTGGTTTGCGAAGGAGGAGGTCAAGGGAGGCACATCCGTCAGCAACAGCGTGGGCGAGGCTGCTGAAGGATATCGAGTGGTTCACAAAAGATCGCTGATGGCTGCGTTTGAGGTGTTTAGGGGGGACCTGGTTCGGGACGATAGGCTCGTCGATGCCCGAATCCGGGCTATCGCTATCGCTATACGGTCCAGGGGAAGAGCCCACTTCTTCTATCATGGATAACAGCACGTCGGAATGAGGCGACTCGTCGATCTCTTTCTTCAAAAGAGGTTCTTTCTCGTCATCCGATGTGCACGGAGAGTTCAACATGGATTCGGACGCTGAATGCATGTATGCCAGTTCGGTGGTACCATTCTCTGCGTGATCACTCCAGTTGGTCGACCCGAAACGTCGGGAGGCCTGGGAAGTGAGTGCATCATAACCATGGCTCTTGGCCAGAGGTGCGTCGGAGATTACCACCCCTGGACTTGTGCGTGCGAGAATACGACCGTAACGGCGAGAGGACATCCTCGCTGGTGTCCTAAGGTCCCGGATACGAGGAGACAGATATGATTGATTTTGCGCAGTGTCCGACAAAGGCCCAGGGTCAGGCTGCCTAACAGTGGCCTTGCGTTCGAGCTTGATCTGAGGTATTATCGGCATTGAAAGCAAGACAGGGTGCGCGTCCTGATCGGCAGAGTCCATGCTATACAACGAGTCCTCCTCGCCTTTGTAATTACTCGGTTCGACGTGCCCGGGGGTATCGCAAGAATCCTCACAAGTGGTGGGGGGTGTCTTCTGGAGATGGTCGTCATCCATATCGCACCACGAACGAACACCAGGAGCATCCATGACAGTGGTGCTTTGACTAGGATGGATGGCTGCACTGATATCATCGTCACTGGAGAGGTTAGCGATATCATCCACAGTACGCGCGGATGCAACGTTCGTGAACCAAGATTCCCTCATGTAGTTGGTTGAGGATATGAGCTGTGGTTCTGAGACATTCCTTGAACGCCGACACGTCTCCACTCTAGAGGTGGGTGATCCGCGGCTGTAACACATGAACAGGGCTCGTCCACGAATACGATGTCTCAGCTCGTATGGCATCTTGACGAGTCAATTAGAACGTAGGGGGTTATTGAGACGACGAGACGTACAGTCAACGGCTTTGCATTTCTTGTCTTGAAGATTGGATATCGGGAGAAGTCGAAAGTGTCATTAAGGAGTGGATCGTCGAAATGAGCGTCTGGAGGCATGGGCATGATCAATGAAACGAATGGAGTGCAGACCTGATGATGGTTCCGAACCATATAGCTTGTCTCGCAGTATGCCAGCCTCATTGGGCGGCTGACAACATGATGATGATTGATGAGTAGGATGAACTCAGTCAGCCTCCTTCGCAGGCGCGAAGCGTCAATGCGAATGAACCTGGATCATCTGCTGGTTCAACGTCAAGAAATCGTGATCAAACCTCCGTGATCGGTCGTTGATAGTAGACACCCTGAAACAATTCAAGCATCAAGTCGACCCTTGAAAATGTATCTAATGAGTAGACCTACCACGAATCTTTATTATGCATCCCAGACGACACGAACAACGATGTATGGCGGTGCCACTGATTGGATCGTCCAGTCCGACGAAAGAGGTTGGGAGTGCACCGTTGAGCAGAGCGACTTCGAAGCTTACATAATTGTGGTATAGTAAGCCCGGTATCGTTTTGTTCTTCTAGCGCCCCAAGGACATCTCAGGTGCCTCGATTCCACAAGTTACGTCCCACCACCCGACGGCTAGCAACGTACGACCTCTCGTCTTAGCCACATCCTCTCATGCTGTTCCTGCCACTTCGTAGCCCACGGACGCAGCCGAGGCTGTACTAAAGACCTCGAAGGGTGAGTGTTCTCACCAACTCCTTGCAACAGACCAAAGCTTTCGGTCCCCTTTCTGGCCCATCGTCAAACTGGATGGTATTAACGATGGGAATGCTGCTTTCCCGAGGACGTCAACTCCAGACACCCTGAGGCACGAGGGTCAAGGAAGGCTCTGAGGCAGGGCTATGTGAGTCTGAGATCTCAACTGTTGACATTTCGCGCTCATCGGCATCGGGAAATGCTAGTTCTAAGATCTGAGATCCGACTGACGGCTTCACGGGATCGCAGCAGTAATACTCTGACGGTCCTGCGCTGGAGACGCGGATTTGCTTGAAACAAGGTTCTACCACAGCGTTTGAGACACTTGGGGCGTGTTCGCGAACTTTATATTAGAGATAAGGATTGCAGGAACGAGTAACACGCGGTGCTGCACTGCTGGGCATGGCGGGGACGTGTCGAGTACGGGCTTGTCTCAGCCCACACCAATAGCGCACACTGCTCTCGGTATGTGTTGGCAGGTACATGGGGTCAGGTGTGAGCTGACCGACTGGACTTATTCGACTATGGGAGTTTTGACGACGGGGCGAGCCGTGAAGCACTTGCACGACCTCGGAAATTCAGCGATCCTCGTAATGGCTAGGTTGTCGTCGACTAGTCTGGTAACCAGCCGTCTATGAGCCTTGAGGTGAACCGTTGTCTCCCCATAGACGGGCTAGGTACCAGACTAGGCGTTGACAGCGCATGGCAGAATTTTACTTAAAACCGCTTGTCAAACATGAACGTTTGAACGTTAACTTTTGCTCGTGCGGGGACCAGTAAGAACGTGCTGACAAATCGATATCCATTGACAAATTTGGCAGTCAGAACCTCTTAGGATATCATTTCCAGATCATATAGCTTTGTTTTTCTCTCCCTGTCACCTACTCTCGGTGATGCGTCGCACGCTGTCTGTCGTGTTGTCTGGTGTTCAAAGGTATACTCCCGATCCAGGCTGGTGTCGTGACTGTTCATTTGGTTTCCAATAACGCAACACCCATGCTCATCGGGTGTATCATGGTCCCCACATCCCAGCAGCACTGTGCTCCTATCGTTAGTGGCCACAGCTTGCTATATCGTTTGCTGTAACCTCCATGGGAAATTTGGTAGGATGTGCTCGAGTGGTCCAAATGGGTCATCGCGCAGGTGTTCCCTGCCTTCGGTTTTTCGTCCAAGTTAGGGCACCAGGTCAGATAATTCCTTCTTTGCGCCGCGACCAACCCCTTTCTCATGAGCAGGTGGGCTGTCAGCTGTCAGCTCCGTTCGCACCCCAATTCAAGTGGAAACTTGATGTCTGTGGCCCTCGTCCGAGACCACTTCTCAGCTGGCAAGCCGAGGCAACTGCCCCACGTGGTATGTGAGTACGCACAATCTCTTCCGCGTCGACCGATCTGTGAGGGTCTCTGGGTATAAAGGATGATCCACGGCGGGCTGAGTTCTCTAATTTCCCATTCCACTTTCAGTGTCTTGGATTGTACTCAGTCCCTTGTTCACCTTCTCATGATGCACAAATTCACTATCTTCACCATGCTGAGCGTCTTCTTTCTCTCGGTACCGGTGGCACCATCGCCGTTATACCAGGCACGCGCCGGAACTACATACTACGGGAAAGTGCGTCGGCTTCTCGACCCCATATTATGTCTCAATACTCACCATTGACCACTCAGGGAACATGGTACCATGATGGCTTGGGTGCTTGTGGTTACACTAACTCCGACTCCGACTCCGTTGTCGCTCTTTCGACCGAAATGTATGGCTCTGGAGGTTACTGTGGCAAAGTCAGTGTCCTTACATGTTTGATACCACCCTCTCATGTCGTTCCTCAGTCGGTCACCATCACAAACACAGCAAACGAGCAAACAGCAAGCGGTATGGTGGCTGATAAATGCCCGGGCTGTGGCACGGATGATTTGGGTATGCCTACACTTTATTGTTTTTTTCGGGGGCAGTTGCTGATTGATGTTCAAGATATGTCGCTCGGTCTATTTGAGAAACTTGGTGATACGAATTCCGGGACGCTGTCCATCAGCTGGTATTTCGATTGAGGGATGGTTTCCGATGCATTGCTCTTCCCCTCGAGACTCTACAGGTCTCGCCAGTAATGAACAGATGAACTGCGAAGCACTGCATCAGGGCATGGTTTCGAATCGAAAGGTTTTGGTAATGTATTGTTCAGGTTATGTTTGTTGTAACGAGCTGGACTCTGAAAAGTCTCGAGTGTTGGACCATAGACGAATAGAAATTGTTTATGTACTTATATAGATAGAAGAAAATGAACATATGACCTTTTCTTCCCAGTTCACCAATCTGATCTATGTGCAGTTTTTTTGGAAGGACCTCATGCGGTACCTTCAAAGTATACCGACTCTCGAGTTTTCACAGCGAGGTAAAGTGCCAGCTCTGCGATGGTAACGTATACCCCTTGCAATTTCTAAAATGGCGATTTGATGATATTCATGATGACTTTATAGTACATTCCACATGTAAGGAATAGTTGCCCATGATATCATGCAGGATATATTATACATCAAAGTCTGCATGCTGTTGTCTGACCACGTCAATGCTAACGGGAATCCAGGGAAGGACTCTGTCGTCACCTCTTCCTCTAGTCCAAGCAACACAGCGGAGCTTGATCCAGGACGCCAATCGGGGCACACCTACTACCTTTCTTTTCGTCATCCCTATGATCCCCAGAAGCGACGCACATCTGCTGACTACAATCAACGTCAGAAGTTCCACTTGCACCTTGACTTGGGCCCTGTAAGACGTACGAGTCAACGAGAACAATCTCCTTCAAGTTTGACATTGGAGAAGCGACGTGGGACCGTTTGTAGAACGTATCCATCCGAGTCCCAAAATCGCTCAGACATCTAGTAATTGTCGTCCATATGCAAGTTGACTATCTTCATCGAGTTTCTGCCTCGAGCCTCAGGTATATAGACAGGAAAGCTTTCCGTTTGGTGGATGGGAAATGGTCGGAAGTGTCTCGTAGTACTTCGCATATCTAGCCACGTGATCGAGTATCCGAATACCGACAGTACTTACCAAAGTGGAACTTGAAGTGCATGTGACAGAGTCCAGACATTGACAAGCTGGCAATCTGATGCTGCGCCGGGCTGTCAGTCGCCTTCTTGCCGAGTCAAGACCTTATCAGGGGAGCGCATCTTCTTCGCATCGATCACCATTGATATCAGTACCAGCATACCCCACTCTTTACAACTTCACCACTCGGAGAACTATGGCTTCGCTTGCAGCCGAAAGGTACTTGGCAGACAAGGCGCCGCCAATTTGCAGAGTCGAAGTTGCCAAGTCTTTCTCTCAACTCACGTCCGTCGCTCTCTTTCGTTCGCGTCAATGTTCTAATAGAAAGATAGCGAAAAGGAGAAGTCGTATGCGCACTATGTCGGTCAGGCGTCATGGGCCGGGGCTCGCATCATTCAAGGCCAGTGGACGCCACAAGCGACCAGCCTTTACGATCTCTTGGTTCTCACTTTGAGTACCAACGGCAAGTTGGCTGATCTCGGGGCTCTACAAAACAAGTCTGGCGTTAGCCAGGAAGCCTTTGAGGACCTCCTTCAGTACACTACGCAGGTTCGCCCAAGCTCATCTTTGCATGCGATTGCCATTTTCGTTATACAACTATATCTATATCACAGATATTTCACAATTTGGTGAACTACAAGACTTTCGGCTCCACCAAGATCATTCCTCGCATTTCTGAGGACGACTTTGCCAAGGTTGTCGCAGTCTCCTCAAACGCATCTAATGCGGTCCCACTCTTCGATCAAGTCAGTCGTCCCAACTCTCTTCTGCTCTGAGCTGCGCGCGAACTTGACCCAGCTCAAAGAGCATATATATTCGACAACGCCTGAGAGTTCATTGTTCATCGGAAAGCGGTCAGAGGGTCACGTGTCCAACTACTACCTTGGTGAAGTGATTACGGATGAGGAAGTCGCTGCCGTGCAACAGGCTGCCGAAAAGCTCGGGATTGATATCATGAACACCCGGTAAAGGCAATTTCGTCTTGGATGACACGCCGCGTGATTTATCTCGCAAAGTGTTCGCAAAAATGGTCCAGGGGACTTTACGCTCCTTGTCGCTTCGGCTCAGAAGCAGCCTTCGACATCCCATGAATTGACCATACAAGCTATCAATGCAAAACTGATCGTCGAATACGGAGACTTTTCGGAAGCGCTCACCAAGGTCGTTGCGGCCCTGCAGGAGGTGAGGTCCCTTATTCCGTTACCGGGTCCACAACTCAGATCTGATACAAACAGGCCAAGAAATACACGGCAAATGATAACCAAACTGCCATGTTAGATGGTTATATCAAATCGTAAGTTTCTTTCCGGTGATAATTTACTCGATGGTATTGAGCCTTTCCATAGCTTCGAGACGGGTTCCGTCGAGGAACACGAAAAAGGTTCAATCGCATGGGTCAAGGACATCGGGCCCGTCGTGGAGAGTTATATCGGATTCATCGAGACTTACGTAGATCCGTATGGAGGTCGTGCTGAATGGGAAGGTTGGTTTGCAATACTGCACACTTTATAGCCACTACTCAAGTCCTGCTAGGTTTTACTGCCATCGTCGACAAAGCTCTCAGTGCTAAATACGATAAACTCGTCAACGATGCACCCGAGCTTATCAAAGTTCTTCCTTGGGGGTCTGCATTCGAGGTGGACCAATTCAAGAAACCAGAGTTTACCGCTCTCGAGATTCTTCATTTCGCCACCGGAGGTAAGGTACTTAGACAGAGTGAAAACAACCTGCTTATGTCGATTGATTTCTAGGTATACCAATCGGAATCAACGTGAGTGGCTCGACAGCGAACGGCTTATCGTCTAAACGAATTGCAGATACCAAACTACTATGCCATCCGAGAATCACATGGATTCAAGAATGTCTCGCTTTCCGTAAGCTTTCGCATCATCTATTCGCAATTCGTCGCGTTCAAATGTATTTTTTCGCGCAGAATATCCTTGCAGCAAAAGCTCCCAGTGAGTCTAAATTTCTTTGACATGATTAATGGATTTGAACTGTTGCGCAAAACAGACGAGGAAGTGACGTTTGTTCATGAGAGCGACCTCGAGCTATACAACAAGTGGGATTCCCGCGCGTTGGAGCTGCAAGTTGCGAACCACGAGCTACTTGGTCACGGGACTGGCAAGTTATTTACGGAGAATGCGGATGGGACGCTCAACTTTGATCTCGAGGTACTGTCGATGACTATTCCCTCTCGTTCATTATATTGGCTCACCTCAGTTTGTTGGAGTAGACCATTAATCCTCTCACTGGGGAGAAAGTGTAAGGTCTTGTTTGTCATTTCGTCAGTCTGTACCTTACCTGCTTTCACATTGATATAGCGCTACATGGTACAAGCCTGGCCAGACTCCTGGTTCTGTGCTAGGGGAAATTTCCTCGTCAATGGAAGAATGCCGCGCAGAAGCTGTGGCGATGTATCGTGAGTTGCACTTCATCTTTTCCGTACTTGGCTAACCCAACCTTCCATCTGACATCAGTTGCAAACAATGACAAAATCTTGAGTATAATGGGTGTAAGTGGTTAGCCTCCCGAAGTGGAATCTAAATTGATGCTCCTTGTCACAATTTAGTACGAAGACCAGCAAGATCGCGAGGAACTTGTCTACATATCATTCCTCCTGATGGCTCGCTCTGGTATTCGTGCGCTGGAGTTCTATGACCCATCAACAAGCAAGCACGGACAAGCCCACATGCAAGCTAGGTATGTGAACTGGATTTGGTTACCTATGGTGGACGTTTTGATCCACGATTTCGTGCAAGGTTGGGTATCACCAAGTTCATGGAACAGGGTGGCCTGGTGAAACTCGAGACAGTCCGTGACGCGGGGGGCAACCTTGAGAATGCTTACGTCAAAGTGTGTCTCCACTAACCACGTTTTCTACATGTTCCTGACTGTTCGCCCAAGATCGACCGCCAGAATGTCCTTCAGAATGGTAGTAAAGTCATGGGAGAGCTTCTCCGTCAACTTCAAATACGCAAGAGCGTGGCTGACGGACCTGGTGCGAGGGCGTTCTACACGGACCTCACGACGCCACCCAAGGAATGGGTGAGCGAGCTGAGAGATCTCGTACTGAGGAAGAAGCAGGTGGGTCATCTCTCCTTCCCGTATGCGTCCCTGACAATGATATGCCCGGTGGATGATAGCCCCGCAAGATCATGCTCCAGGCGAACACGGTCGTCGTGAATGGAAAAGTCGAGTTGAAGGAATATCCTTCGACGCCTGCGGGTTTGATTGAGAGCTTGATCGACAGGCATCTTTGAGGCAGTCATTCAGATTTCAAATATAATTGGTTGTTCCCACTACATTGTGTATAACCACCACCAGTCTCTGTGACTTTTAATTACTACTAGCGAGTTTCAAGTGGAGTCAGCTGACGGTGTTGGTCCCGAAGAACCTGATCTCACGGCATCAGAAATAGATCTTGTGTGAGTAGGGTCGATGGATTGGTATAAGACGGCGGGAGCTCGTCCCTCTTCTGCAGGTCTTAACCCACGATGACCCCTGTACCATCCGCCACACAATGGGGATCCCCAGTCGCATCCAAACGAGCCTTCCTGATACACGGGAACACCTGCTCGTCCCACACATGGGAGACAGTGGCCCAAAGCCTGGCCAAAGCTGGTTGGATCATGTTCCTCTGCACGTTTCCGTGGTGTGGTCTCATCGGTTCTTCGTTCGTCCAGGTTTCCTTGTGACAGCACCAAACATGCTAGGACATGGTAATCGACCGACCGACGACTTCCATCTCCACACGATCGCTCAAGATCTGTATTTGACGTACTTCGCAAACGGAATCACGTACGACGCGATCATTGGGCATTCCCTCGGTGGAACTGTCGCTCTCGCGCTTCTCCCGCTGCTGTCCGTCCCGGAAAACCAGAACAGTGCAAAGACGAAGACGGCGGTGATTCTCGTTGACCCTGCAATCGAAATCAGCGATCAGACGTTGGATGAATTCGCCGCGCAGTATGGGGGCGAGATACGGCACGTGCGTAGTGTTGAAGCGCACATGGCGGACCATCCGACGTGGACCCGCAAAGACGCGGTGTCGAGAGTGGTGGCACTACACATGGCTCAAAGCGAGGTTCCGAAATTGATATTCAAGGTAAGGAGTGTACCTTTTCAACGTGGTTATGATCAAGGTCTCTACTTACCCTGTTTCTTTTTGTCCTTTTTCCCGTCCGAACGTAGCACACCAAGCCGTTTGCGTACAAACATTTGTTCTATGCGATGCCGCCGCACGTCGAGATGACGATCTTGATTGCGGATCCGGAACTGAGCACAATTTGTCCACCAGCAACGGTGCCCGCTCATCCGCAGATTCGGCGTGTAATCACGGTCCAGGGGAGTAGTCATTGGATACAGCACGAGGATCCCGAGGCGATCGTGAAGACGGCCGTGGATGAGGTGCAGAGACTCCAACCGGGACGAGTCGCAGCGAAATTCTAGTTGAATGTACCCCTAGTAGTAATCATTGTTGGTCGTGGGGCCGTATGTAACTCTGGCTACAGCAAGACGCGAGACGGATAGGCAAAACGTACTTTTTAGTACCATATGAGAGCTTCGTTCAAAACTCTGGCTTGAGACGGTCACTGTCAGCCTTCAGGCGAGCTGGACATTTCGGCAAGTTGTGTCTAACTTCACCTACGGCATTCCCGCAGAGACCAGCACCGTGCTCGACAGTCAACGCACTCGCTCTCGGGGGGCCCGAGCCTCATCCCATAAAAGCGTCGAGCGAAAGCCATGGACAGTGTGGAAGACCAGTTCAGTTTTGTTCGAACATCTAGAGTCGGAGATTGGGATGCGGCGTGTTCCAAAGTCAGCCGGGGGGTCAATTTTCCGTTTTCGTGTCTCGTCCACTCGTCGTCGCGCTCAGCGTACCCGACGATGCTCAGCGCGGTTGCCGCACGCAAAGCAGCGAAAGCAGCAGCAGGGGCATCCATGCCGTCTTCCAAACCCCCATCGCCACCGCCCCCATCCCAGTCATCCTCACTGTCACCAAAACCAACGACCGCTTTAAGATCGGACGACAAAGCGACCTCGAAGCGGAAACCCCGTGTCTCGGCCGATGCTGGTCCATCGAAAAATAAAAAGGCCAAGGTCGTTCATGCGCCCGCAAAGCCTGGCCGAAATGCACGCTACTTTGATTCACTGGGCGACCTGTCCAACGTACGAAATGAAGTCACAGTCAACAGTTCCACTCCCAGGACCGAAATCAGCTCTGAGTCAGACTCTTCGTCTGGAGAGGAGATGGAGGTAGATGTCGATATCCCGCCGCCTGTTGGACTCACATCCATCTCTGTCAAGAAAAGCAAACGCGCCTGGTCACCAAGTCGACCCATAGCGAATTCATCAGACGACGAAGAACCTGGCCCGCCTAACTCGTTTGATCCCGTTGGTTATCCGACCGCATCAACATCGAGAAAACCTGAGCCTCTGCCTCTGTCTACATTTCGCCCAGTGCCCAACCGCAATATCTATCCAGTACCTGGGAACGAATATGCAACCAGCGGCAAGGCGCGCATCGTGGTCCTTCAACCGAACGAGACGCTCGCGCTCGTAGGAACATATTCGTTCTGCGTCTTACAGGGCAGCCTCTCCCTTCTAGGTGTGACGTTATTGCCGTCTAATACCAAACACATCGTCTTTGCTCCCCGGTCTTCGCCAATACCTGTCTTGTCATCGGCTACATTGGATCGTCAAGGTTCTTGTACATTTCCGATCCCACCTGCCATCCGACAACAAGTAAAGTCCACTGCGATATTGATTGAATATGCTGATACCGGCGTCGAAGGCCTCGGGCGGATATGCAAAGTGTTTGAGAATGTCTTCGAGCTACCTCGAGGTTCAGGCATTGACCTCCAAGGAATACACATCGTATGTGTCCGACAGTTCCTGAATTGTGTAGTCCAACCAATTCATTTCCTGAAAGATCAACCACTGTACCAAGGATATCCATCCGTTTGCGCTTCCAACATCCTGGGAAGCTGCGCTTATATTGATCGACGAACATGACAATTCGGAGCTAAGTACTGCGCCAGTTTGTTTGGTGAAAGGACCAAAGAAGAGTGGGAAGAGTACATTTGCACGAACGTTGGTGAATCGCCTCCTAAGTCGGTCAGTGTATGTGAGCGTATGTTGTATATGATTTCTCATCGTTTCCATCCATCAAGATATCGTCGAGTTGCCTTCCTTGAATGCGACTTGGGTCAATCCGAGTTCACGCCGGGAGGTTTGGTTGCGCTCAACCTAGTGGAAAATTATGCTTTTGGTGGGTGGATCCGTCCCCAGTCGCATAGTTGGTTGATGGTAAACAGCGTGATTTTACAGGCCCTCCGTTCACGCATCCAAGTTTACCCTACCGTGCACACTTCATCGGATCCACCTCGCCGCGCGCGAGCCCTTCACACTATCTCCACTCGATCCAATCTCTGTTGGAGACATACAGGCTTGATTTGCAGTTCCCTGCGCCGATTGACGAGACCTTGCCTGTAGACGAGCGCATATATGATGGCATCCCGCTTGTAGTGAATACGATGGGGTGGACTAAAGGGCTCGGCGCAGACCTGAACGCGCGGATCGAAGAGTTCGTCGAGCCCTCGCATACATTCGAAATTGATGGCGCCGAAGAGAGGGGCTGGCCAGCACCGATTCAGTCGCAGCATGTTCCGCAAGGCTCCATCATCATGCCATTCGTGCAAACAAGTGTCAGGCGATGTGTCAGGGTGGAGGCCGTCCAGGCAGAGATAACAAACACATACCATACCGCGACGGACCATCGCCATCTCAATATCCTGTCGTACTTCCACGCCCTGTTTCCTGAACTGGCGACTTCCTCATTGTTAGTACCAGTGCTCAAACAAATAACTGCCACCAGCTGGGATACGTCGCTGCCGCTCTGTGCGCGGTATCCTTACGAGGTGGATTATACGCGGGCATTTGATCATGTCTACTTAACCGGACCGGGATATGAAGACGTGGTGCCGTCGGAGCTGACACGAGTACTCAACGGCGCTATCGTTGGACTTGTCTCGGGTGGTCCCGCCACTACTTTCGCGCAGTCCGTACAACCGACGTCCCCAGAGACATTGTCCCTGTCGTACACGCCTGCTGAGCCGGCTCCCGATCCGGCGCTCTCGATGTGCCACGGCCTCGCGCTGATTCGAGGGATACCGCTCTCGCTCAACCCGCGTTCGCCGCATATGCACATTCTGACTCCCATTCCAACGGGGCTCCTCGCTCAAACACGTGTGCTTGTGAAAGGCGAGATGGAATTGCCGATATGGGGGATGCTCGACTTCCGGGAGGACGACGAAGGTCGGGTGGCGGGTGTCGAGAAGGGTCATGTACCGTATTTGCAGTGGGGCAAGGGGGAGGGTATCGGGAGTGAGAAGCGGCGGGTGAGGCGGAATTTGATGCGGAAAGGACAGATGTAGGCACGTTGCGGTAGGGAGAGAGGATGGAATGTTCGCTTGAGCGTGGACGTGTCGACGATCATCATAGTGGGTGAGCTTGCAGGTCCAATCTTTTGTCACAGGGTTCAATTTACCTCGTCGGACTTCTCTTTCTCCAGGCTTATGTCGTAGCTGGTATACCTCTGAAATTTGCAATGTTTTATCGCAAGCTTAAGCAGCTCGATGGGGCGATGCATTCCTGTTGTCCGCGGCACTCTCGGTGTCCTCAACGACGGTTACGCCAGGACGCGGTCACCGTATCCCATTGTCTTAACTGGGCCCTACTAACCAAAAGTTAGATCTGAAGATCTTTCCCACATCGGCCCTGGCGGACTTTTCTTCCAGGGCAAACAAACCGACGTACCTTGTGCTATAACATTGACCCACAGCGTCACTTTCACCACCCAGACGAGGCCAATTCTGAATTGATTCGGTCAGAAACGCATTCGGGCCAGCCGCCATAGTAGTTGACTGGTCAGCCTCCCGAGCTCAAGTGTATAAAAACCCTCGCACGTAGTCATGGAAGGTCAGCTCTTTCGTCGTTCTCTCTGGTCATCCTCTCGCTTCCAATGCCCAGATCAACGACTGAAATTGCCAACAGCATGACCCCCAAGGGCGGGCGTATGTCAGGCTTCGTACGTCGTTCCCGTGCTGCCTTGTGTGGGATTTGTTCATGGGGCTAACTTGGAAACTTAGACGATGACGAGAGCCAAACCATTCGTGGTCACCAGCATTACCACGAAACGGTACGCTCCAGCGACAAAGAAGTCGCCAGTGCAGGAGCCGTCGCGAGTCCCGCTGGCAACGTTGACTAAGGAGCGGCTATCGGTCTCTCGTGGGGTTCCGACGAATCAGACGTCCCGACCTGGTTCTTTACCCACTGTCGTTCCGAAGGAGCCGCGCCGCCCTCCGCCTATGCCGATGCCGGTCCCAGCGGTGAACGAGACGACCAAGGTGCAAAAGTCGCTACCTTTGCCTCTAGTGCCGTCTTCGGACGAGTCGTTGTGCGAGAAGACGTTTGTCCCGAAGCCGTTGAAGCTCGTGCAGAGATTGAAAGAAGGCAAGCTCATGGGTGGGCGCCCAGCATCAGTTCCAGCGAGGTCGATGCAGGCCACGACTGCGAACGAACTCTCACCCCGACCGAGTTGCGTTCCGCGTACCCGCAATTATCGGTCTTCCATCAGCGTCATGGTGGCTGCTAAGAGGAAGCAAGATGTTACGGTCAAGGTTTCCACCACCGGTCCCCACAACCCAGGTGTTCGCCAGAAGCTGTCCGTCAACATTGACACGGCGAAGCCTGCAGGACTCCTCAAGGATACAGAAACCTTCCTCGGGAAGCCTGTCGTGGCTGGCGGCTGTCGCACTGGATCGTCTACTATGAATCGGAGGCTGACGCCACCGAAACCGACTGCCCACACGCATGCTGTCGAGCCGGCACTCCCTGTCGCGTGGTCGCCATCTGGATCTCCAGCTCTGTCTTCTTCCCTATCGCAGCGCTCGACGGTCGTTGTGGGCGTGGGTGTCGGGCAAGGCGAGACGCTGGCGAAGATCTGTGGCGATGAGGCCTTCTCCAGCATGTGTGACGCGCCGAAATTGGGTGTCGCTGGAACGCCCAATGATTCGTGTGGACGTTCCGAGTCTTCCCCTACACCATCGTTGTCCCCGACAATCGTCGGAACACCGGGAAGCACAGCAGAGCTCGCAGTTGGATCGAATGGTACAGTCAAGATGAATAGCCCAACCAAAGAGCCACCTGCCGAGGTTTCGCACACAGTCTGTGCTGCGACGATCATTCCGCCCTCGCGGGACGATACCACCTCCTCGATGACCGCACTTGCGAAAGTCATGGACAGAAGCCAGGCATCATCGCCCACCAAGGTTTCGGACACTGGCAGCACAACCCGAATGATGACCCGTTGTGTGGCTGAGATCGCCCGGACCTTCTTTTCACCTTCAGGAGGTACGTCGCCGTCGGGTAACAAGGCCGCTGCGTCCAGGACGATGGGTACCGATGTGTCACGGATTCGAAAGCTGTTCATTCCTCCGCTCGACAAGGATGTGAAGGCATCGAAGAATCCGATGACGCAGATCGAGATTGAGATGCTTAGAGCGCGGAGAAAGGTGGCAGGTGGTGGTGGGGTCGATCCCCGCCTGGATCGCCTTGGTTCCCTCATTGCGATGGCCATTGTCACGAAGATCGGGACGTCCAGTTCAGACGGCCTAAGTCAGCTTTGAGGGGTCTGGACGCGTGGAGCGGGGGTGGCGGCGGTGTGGTGAGGTTTTGGGTGCACTTTGATTTTCATGC
>JBBPNB010000280.1:0-24609 GCA_038090635.1 Rubroboletus satanas
AGTACCAGCTATTATTCTTACAACGTTTCCAGTGTCCGGCGTAGACCCTGCCATCATTAGCAACGAGACCTCCTTGGCAAATATTATCTCGTATCACATCGTCTCGGGTAACTTCACCAACCAGACGCAGACGTATCCCAATGTGACAATTGGACGTACTCTTCTCAACGACTCAACCCTTGTCACCCTTGAAGGAAACCAGTCCCAAGTTCTTATTTGGTCCAAGTTCGACAATGGGTCACTTTTTGTAATCAACCAAGAGTAATCCTTGCCGTCTTCCATTTGTTCTTTCTAATATCCTTCATTTCAGGTCAAATATCACGGTGGTGAACACAAGAAGTTACAACAACACTGCAATCTTAGCAATCGACTCTGTGCTGACTCCCCCGCCCAATATTTCTACTGTTTTGAACAATCCGTCGTATAACCTCACAGCTGTCGCGGCTGTTCTGGACTCTACAGCACTCCTAAATGGTCCCTCGCTTCTCGATACATTAAGCTCGGCCCACGGTATTACTTTTTTTGCGCCAAACAATGCAGGTGTACAAGCGGCACAGAGCTCCCTTGCCGGTCTTTCCAAGAATGCAACTGCGCTTCATAACGTTGTCTCCAATCATGTTTGTCGCTCTCTTTCGTGTCGTCAATAGACGGCCAAGTAAATGTTCCAAACAGATCATCAATGGAACATCAGTCTACTCGACTGAAATGTCTACGAGTTCCACTTTTACATCAGCAGGCGGCCAGAATTACGCTTTCTCTGCCAACTCCACGGGTTTCTTTGTTTCCGTTGGAGGATCCAATGAAGTCCAGATTGTGGAAACGGATGTACTGACATCAAACGGCGTCATTCACATCGTTGACGGTGTCATGGTTGATACGAATTCAAACCCTGCAGCCGCCAGCTCTGCGTTAGCCATACTGTTTATATTGCCCTTTGTTATAACGTGCTCATTACATGACAACAGTTTTGCTTCTGCGACGTCTGTCGCAGCTACTAATACGCAATCTGGCTCAGTCACTTCTCCGTCGCCCCCGCCGGATGGAGGAGCGATGAAGGGTGGAGCTAACAATTGGAAGTTGGGGGTGTTGGCGGGTGTGGTTGTAGGCTTTGGGCAATTTGTTTGATGTGAGGACCGAGGACATTTCGCTACGTTGTCGTTCCATTTTTACATCTGTTAATTCTTGTCTTGTTGTATCGATAGCGGTTTGCTTTATTGTATCACCGGAAATGCCATGATTCTCCACAGCTGCACACCTGAAGTCTCCTGACAATCATTTGGTAATGATAAGATACACGGCACAAATAAGACATGCTGTGTAGCCAGTGATTGCAACAATGTCATTTTCGTCCTATTCCACCCATTGTGCGAACTGGCCATTTGAACACAACCAGTACTCGTACCTTGACAACTTCCAGGTCTTACTCCTTTCAACAAGGAATCCGTATCCACGCAGAATAACGTCGAACAGGCCAAATTACGACATTCAGACATCCAAGACATGAAACATCTATCACTGAAAGACGCACTCTTACCCCAGCCGCCCAGCTTTGTGAAAAAGCAACTATACGAAGTACATGAGGTACTCGGAACTGGAACATTTGGAAGAGTTGTGGTGAGTCTGTGCAATGCCACCCGTGCATCATGTCGTTGGCGCTGCCTGGGTCATGGGCCATGGGTTTCTATCGAGGGTCGGTAACTGAATATGTGTTTTTTTCCTTCTGTTTTATCGTGTTTAATAGAAAGCAACTTGGCATGTCCCAGCCGACCAGCTCGACATAGCGCGACAGGGTGCATCTGCGTCTTCCGGCCCGAGCCCAACCGACACTTCCCCTGGTCACTCGACGATACCCCTTTTTAGTGCAGCCTTGCACCGTTCTTCTGGCTTCTCTTCACCGAACCTGCGCGCTGTGACCACGAAGGAAGTTGCTCTCAAGGTGATTCCGAAGAAGAAGGTCAAGGGCAACGAAGCAACCGTATGGAGCGAGATGGAAGTCTTGAAAGGTCTTGATCACCCAAACATCGTTCGTCGTCGCCATGTCTCTGTTTCTCGCTCCCAAACGCCGACTAATCGCCATGCCACGCCTGTTCTAGGTGAAATTCTACGATTGGTTCGAGTCGAGGAGTAAATATTACCTCTCTTTCGAGCTGGCCACTGGTGGCGAGCTCTTTGAACGGATATTGCAGAGGGGTAAGTTTACAGAGAAAGATGCTGTTTCTGTCATTCGGTGTGTTATCTCAATTCAGGTGTACGTCACAGTCTCACCCCTCAACGTACTCTTAGATCCGTATTGTCCGGGGTAAAGTACCTCCACGACCACGATATCGTCCACCGCGACCTCAAGTAGGCATATTTGTTGCGCTAGCTTGTTACGTTCTATAACGTGCAATCGTAGGCCCGAAAACATTCTCTACCGAACAAAAGACCCGAACAGCGACGTCGTCATCGCCGATTTTGGGATGTATGTCTGTAACTCCTTTTGTGCTAGAGATCTACTCATAAAGGGATAAATGCAGCGCCAAACATCTGCACTCTCCAGAAGAACAGCTGCACTCCCTGGCGGGCAGCTTCGGCTATGTCGCACCCGAAGTCCTGAGTAAGACCGGGCACAGCAAGGCTGTTGACGTATGGTCGACGGGGTGGGCGTCACTTTATTGACTACGCAAGTACCGCTGCTGACACCCTTGGTATCACGTAGAGTAATTACATATGTCTTGTTATGCGGGTATTCGCCGTTCAGAGCGGAAGATACGAAAGAGATGATCCGGGAAACCACGGAGGCCAGGATCGAGTTCCACGAGCGCTATTGGAGCAAGATATCCGATGAAGGTGGAGTCTTCCTACCTGAATGGCCCTTCGTTACTGACTAGTGCGCAGCCAAGATCTTTATCAAGCTCTTACTTAACCCGGATCCGACGCAACGACCGACAGCGCCTGAAGCTTACCATAATCACGTAAGCCATTGTCTCGCTCACCCACACGGCGTGGCTTCACTGATGGCATGCGGATGTCCAGTGGCTGACAGCACACGAGGCATCGACGGAGCACGACGTCGCTGTTGGCTTGCGCGACCACTTTGACGCTAAAAAGCGGTGGCGCTCGGCCATTGCTTCTGCACTTGCGGTGCACCGCTTTGGCAAGCACTCTAGAGCGTCGAGTGCATCGAGCTCTGGTAGTGGAGGATGGGGGAGGGATCACATCCATTCCGAGGCTGAATGCGCCAGCAGCGACCCTCCCTCTCATGATGGGAGCCCAAGTGACGTTTCAGAGTCGTTCACGAAACTGAGTCTTGGGAGCTCTGACCCAGGGGCCAATATCAACGTCAAGATTACTGGACCTGAGGAAGGTGAAATAGAGGAAAAGGGTAAAGTGGAGGGTTCTTTTTCTGCTGACGATGCCTTGACTGGGGCCAGTCAGGGTGGGTTGAAGGACGAAGCTGACGGCGACACGCCGTTGAAGGTGGAGGCTTCGAGTCAGGCGGGACTGAGCTTGTGCCAGTTGGCAGAATCGGAGGCGAAGCAGACAGGGTCGGTTCCTAACGAGAAGTTGTCGGTTCATCGTGTGGAGACCCCTCGTTCCCAAACTGCAAGGAGCGACGAATCAGACTTGAAGATGCCAGGCACTTTTCATTTGTCGAACGCAGAGAAGGAGGGGCGTCAGCGGACTGGAAGCTCAAAGAAGTGGTCGGAGACCTTGAAAAAGTTTGGGTTATTTAGTTGAGTTCTCGGTCTGATCTACTGTACTAGTACCTACCGCATGCTGTTGTAGGCTCTTGAATATTTAATTGGTTGGATGTCTGTGATGCTATCGGCTCGGCGACTTGTCCACCCCAAGGGCTACGAATTAAGATTTGGAAAAATGCAACAAGCACGACGGTAGGACGAGCGGAGGAAATGACCACTTCGTTCGACGACGGTGTCTCGTCCGTGTACACAAGCAGATTGAAATTTGATTCACGTTCGGCGTAAAACGAGAGCCTGGCTCCATCAAATTATTAATCAGCCCTGTACACAAGCCACAGGGTTGTGAACAACGCAGCCTGTACATACTTACATTTCAACCGGAGAGTTCCGCTAACATGACTTCAACAACAATTTAGAACGGAAAGTGATCTCTACTACGCCCGCTCTCCAGCAACTCCCGATCCGAGTGGGTGACATCCGACTGTACGGTAAAGCACGAAGAGTAAGTACGTACATTGGCACTTACGACGTCGGACGTAGCGGCCACCCTCATAATTCAGACCGGATCAGGTGGATTGTGGTGATGGCGTCGGCCGATACTCCACTTGCACACAGTGCGTTGTGATGAAGGCGGTGTCTTACTATCTCCGTCTTGTTGCCAAGTTTGACAATGGCAAACCCAAGGCGGGTCCTGATCGTTGGAGGAGGTCCTTGTGGCCTTGTGACCCTACGAAACCTCCTCGAACGCGGCGCGTTCGATGACGTGCAATTGGTAGAACGACGAGACAACATCGGAGGCGTATGGTAAGTCCAGTGTACGAGTCTTCAACCCCGAAATCTGATCAAGCTCATCGCACGCATTCAAGGTACCAACCTCCAAACCCCCAGAGAACGGTTCAGAACGAACAAGTGAAACGGCATCACGACGATCAATCCCACGAACGTTGGCCTTTGCCGGCGTACCCCGCATTGATCGGAAACGTGATTCCTGAATTCCTCTCCTTCTCTGGGAATCCGTTTCCTGCACCACCGAGACAGGACCAGCCGTTCCCTACTCTCCGTGAGACCCATGAATATCTCGCTGCGTTCGCGCGTCCGCTGCTTGAGAACGGAAAGATCAGGCTCCATCATGAGGTTATCGATGTTGCAGAAACCCAAGCTGAAGAGGGTGGAGGCTGGAAGGTTGTGATGACCGATTGGAGCAAGGCTGGGATTGGCGTCAGGAGGGAGGAGCGATGGGACGCGGTCGTCATCACGACGGTATGGTACGACAACGAGCATTATCCAAACGTCGAGGGTCTCGACGACGTCAAGCAGACGGGTAGAATTCGACACGCAAAGACATGGAGGGGTCCAAGTGGCTACGAGGGCAAGGTATGATCTGCGTCACATCGATCATCGGTGAACCTTGCGTTGCTGATCCCTTCTTCGCTTCGTAGCGTGTCGTTGTCATAGGTAACGCCAATTCAGCCAACGAGATGGCAGCTCAACTCGCACCGGTCGCACAGCTTCCCATTTATCGTTCAACACGCCGTTCATCGGTATTCCCGTCCCTCCCCGACGACCGTATCCAGGATGTGGGCCCCGTCTTGCGGTATAGCCAAAGTGCGAACGAGAACATCGTCGTTCATCTGAAACACAGGACCATCGACGATGTGGACCATGTCTTATTCGGAACTGGGTACTACCCAGAGGTGCCCTACCTCCGGGTACTGGAACCCGCTGTGGCGACCTGTCCTGCCTCGAACTCGAGGAGAGCGGGTCGTGTGCCACGCTCGCTGGTCCCTCTCACCGATCGGTTAAGCGTCCAGCCCGCTCGCGTCCCTTCGCTCTACCGACACATCTTATACGCCCATAACACATCTCTGGCGTTCATCGGCGCCTTGGTGTCCTTTATACCCTTCGCCATGGCCGATCTCACGAGCACATGGCTCGCATTGGTTTGGTCCTCTCCAGGCGGGATCGACATACCACCCACGATCGAGGAGAGACTGGCGGACGAACAAGCCCGACTCCACACGCTCCACCAGCTCCGATCGCAAACGGATAACCCGTCCGATCTCGTCTCGTTTCATTTCCTCGGACACGCTGAACTACCATATGCCAAGGCGGTACGCGCGGAGATCATACGTGCGGCACCGGCGCTCAGGGACATCCTCGCTCGGTGGGACGACGAGCAAGACACGAGGCGGTTTGGGATGTACGCGATCAAGTTGGATAGTTTGTATGCCCTCGCTGACCAACAAGAAATGGCATGATGTGTTGTGTTTGGGTGTCCCACCCGCATGTAACGCCTCGCGAGCAACCAGGATGTTTTTTTTTCATCCTACCCCTTGGAAAGCTTTGCATGGCATAGTATCCTTGGGGATGGACCTGCAGCAAAAAAACGTTCATCCCTGGCAGCCATCATCATCGGAGAGACCAGTCCAACGTAGAACGCCTTTTTTAAAAAGTGAGGGGGGTGGACCCACGAACGAAATCACTGCGTCGCGTTCGCCCTCCCCCCACCCCCACCAAGAATCAGCTGATCCCGGTGGCACATGGTGACTTGCTCGGAAAAAACAAAACAAAAGACATCGGATGACGCATTCCATGGCTCCAGGCTTACAGTGACTGCTCGGCGTAAGGTGGATCGTTTGCTCCACGACGTGAATCCATCCATCGTCACAAACTGGCTCAAGGGAGCCAGCGTTTTGATAAGTCGACCGGTTGAAACGCCCAACTGTGATCGACTTGGGCGTACTGCACCGTGCCCTCCGAGCGTGGGCGCCGGACACACAGGGTTGGTTGCAAGTCGATCGATTTTTTTTTTTTTCATCCATGGTAGCAGGCTTTTTTTGCAACCCCAGATTGGTTCCTTTTGGACGTCTAACTTGTCGTTCCCAATCAACATGCGAGATGCGAGGGCAAGGCGAATCGTGGGCTGGCGACCCTCACCACTTTTGCAACTTAGCTGACATCGCATCGTAGTTACGGCCCAGTTCTAAACCCGTTTCGATTTTTTTTTTCACATACCAACACTGCATGCAACATAAGTATAGGCAGAGGATCATGAACTAGATGACCTAGATGTTTTTGATTAGAGAGACAGAGACAGAGAGAAAGGAGGGGGTAACTAGTCGAGCTCCACGTCTTGTTTCTTTTCTTCTCTGAACACGCATCGAAAGAAAGAAAGAAAGAAAAAACGAGGTGGACGAAACAAGAAAAGGCGTTGAAGCCCCCAAAAAAGCTGGCTTTATCGTATGCACAAGTTTATGTAAGGTAATGGTATCATGGGTTTGCAGAGTCCTATTATATGTATAAGGAGGAAAGGGGGTACGCTTGTTGGGATGCAGAGGCGCAAAACAGGGCAAGGAATCAGCGATGAGAACAAGAATGAGAGGCGAGAACGAATCTTCTTCGAGGACCTCCACCAGCAACCAAAAAAAGACAAAAAAAAAGACAAAAAAGAAAGAGGTGAGGAGGGGGTATGGGAAGTGAACCAGACACAGAGACAAACGCAACATTCATCATACGGAAAAAAGCATGCTCGCAAAACACAAGACAAAACACAAGACATACACATCGGAGGGAGAGGGAGGGGGCATGAAGAGTCAGGTCTTTGGGAGTGATATCGTCGCCGTTTGCACGATCGACACGCCATTTGGAGGTCGTGCTTGCGTCGTCCGCTTGAGTTGTTGTTCCATTTTGACCCGCTGTTTCCGGACGTCGTCGTCCTTGAGCTTCACGTTTGCGGCGAGCACGAGTAACTCCGTCGCTGAAGGCAGACATGCCGGAGGTGGGCAAACGAGGTGTGCCAACGCGTCTTCTTCCGTGTTCGCTTGTAGTAAAAGATGGCGCACGCAGTTGACCACGACCAGACCGACACGGAACAAGTATGGTATGCCTACGATTGTTCGACCGTCGGTCTTTGGACAACATTTCAGATAACAAAGGCTAACTCACCGTCGTACAGAAATATATCCCACACTCGGTGCAGGTGATCCACGGAAAGGCTTCCGACGAACAACGTGGAGAACCTGAATCATAATGAGTAGACGGCACCTCAACACCTTTTTGATGAAAATGTGTACTCACCACGGCCGCGTGATGTTCGCAGGGGCTATCGACAGCTGTACGTACAGTTTTTTCGTGAGTACGGGATCGATGGCTTCGAGCGCTTTGCTAAATAGAGACGCATCGATCTCAATCTGAACCGTGTTCGTCGAAAAGTAAGTACGCAAGTGTGCATCCATCATCGAGGCAAAGATCCAAAAGGCGTCCTCTTCAGGAGCGAGCAGTAACAAGTGGCCAGCAATAGACGTCAGGCCTAGGGATCCAAGTAAGGTGAGCCCTAGCGTGTCGACACATAAACACGGATAAAACGTTACCACTGCTATATTGGATGTCGGGCACCATACTAAGGTACGCTTGGAGAAGCGAGACAATGGGTCCTTGCGCCGTATGAAGCTGAGGTTGGTCGGGGAAACCTTCGGCCGCATCTTTCTCGATCTCCGCGAACGCCGGGACGGGCGGTCTCTTTCCCAACTTGGCATACACCCCAGGCAATGCCCGCGCCTTGCTGTCCGTGAGATGACACCAAACGAGGTAACGAACCGAGGAAGGCACCCCTTCTTGCAACAATCTTCTAACCTTTTTGTTCTTGCGGGCTTGCGACGGAAGCACGGTGGGGAACAACGCCATCCATTTCAATTCGCGTTGCCGATGCGCATCAATAGATTCGGCAGATTCCGTGAGAGCGGTAGGGACCAACGGCGACCTTGGCGCACTGGAGTGCATCGAGGTTGCGTCGCCCAGGACAGGAGAGGCGTCGGACCTGGCTCTATCGACATCACGACTGGTCAACGTCGATTCCTGACTCGCCCGACCGGGAACCTGAGGAAGAGAAGGCTTGACGAGCTCAAAGTCCATGTCTTGCACTTGGACCGTCTCGTTTTCCCCACTTCCTGGGAACGATACCACGCTGACAGCGTCGTCCATCTTGGATCGTATGCTTGCCTTCATTCGAAGCGTTGGGAGACTGAGTTTGGTTCTGAGCATGGCCTCCTGCGCGAGTGGCGAACAGCGTGTGCTTTGTGAGACCGTCTCGGGGATCGGAGGAGGCGAAGCCAATGAAACCGAGTCGCTCGAATCAGAGCTTTTTCGTGGCGGTCCCTCGACTGAGCCGTTCCGAGGAGGCGCATCCAACGATCTCTGCCGCCCCGGCATCAACGAGCGTGTCGGTCCCGATACAGGTGATACGTCTTTCTCCCTGTCTGAGCTGTTCGCAAAAGGGGAGCTCACAACCGGGCTGGCCAGTGACCCATTCGTGTTTGCCACCTGCGTTGTATCAACAGACTGCGGAGAGTGCGTAAGAGGTTCTTGTGTGAGCGGACTCGACGGTACTTTGATTGACGTGCTTAGACTAGGTGATAGTATCGCAGGAGAGGCAAGATTGCCGTCCGGCTGGCGATCCATGTTGCTGATATGCAGAATAAGCGGAGACGGAGCGTGTCGAGGCATCAAGGCAGGTGGGAGAGACGCTTTGCGGGGTGGGGCATAGGCGCTGGCAACATCTTGCACCTTCATCACTGGCTCTTCCCGACTGAACGAACCAACGTGTCATGAGTATTTACGAAACCAAGAACATTTATACGATGGACTTGGACTGACCTTCTCTCTTGCGGCGTAGGAGCAGGGACATGGGCACCAAACGAAGAGAATGACCTTGACCGCGGACGAGGAGCGCCAACCTGGGGCACGAATCCGTCTCTCTGGATCGGCGGAGACGGCAAGGACGGACCCACATCGATTCCTTGTGGACCACCCACGCTCGTAAGAGCCGTCGCCGACCGTTTCGGTAAGCGCACCGCAGTCGAGTCCCCAGCACCTAGACCACCCTCCTTCGAAGGCATGCCATCACTTCCACCTCTACGTACAGGCGCAGAAACAGTCGCTGCTCTCATAGGTATCATGTTCGCCAGATAGGTTTGTGGTTTTGCGGGCGGCGTAGGCAGTGCAGGAAACGGGTCCAGCGAAAACAGGATCGGTACGGGTCCCATGCTCACGCTCAAATCGGGCTGGCATCGTGCGAACAGCGTCATCGGTGGTCTCCTTGCCGGGCCTTGAGACGCTGCGATCGACACGCTGCGAAGTTGGTGAAGGATGTGTGTCGAATAAAACGTCGTGCCGGGCGTGGGGGGGTGCGTCATGTTCCCCGCGCCTGGTCCTAGAGGCACCAGATGAGTGTACGGATGGGGGGTCATTCGTCCGTACATGGGCCCTTGTGACTGATGGACAGGTTTGGGCGCGTTCGGGTGTGGAAGGAACAGGGACGTCCGAGCAAAGGGATGAGGTGACCTGTTGGGCTGGGGACGCGGTCTTAAAAAAGAACTCTTCTCTGCGTCTTCTGGTTGGTCTGCTGCAGGTGCAGTCTGTGCGGGGTTCGTGGTGACCGCCGTTTGACCCGCGCTGGATGTCTGCACAGCCGATGTAGGCAAGGGAGATGCTACCTCAGTTGCTGAAGCGGAATCGTCGACAGTAATATTGATGCCGGTTATATCTTCCACTTCCTCGTCCACAACGATCGCACGCAACCCTGCTTGCCCTCTTGAGGAAGAATCGGGGGCAGGGACAGGTACAAGAGGGGATGGCGCAGCGCCAGACAACGGAACACGTTCGGCATCTACCCTCGCCCTCAGCGCCGACGCCATTCCTCCGCCATCCATCGGCGACTTTGGCGGTCCTTCAACAGACGACATTAGCGACTTGCCCGATTTGTTGCTATACCTCCGCCCGTGATCTTGATCCGATCCATCCTCAACGTCCGTGAACCTTGACGAATGCGGTGATCCAAACGTCGTATGCAACAGGGGCGAGAGCGCCATGTTCGCGTTCAAAGACGTAAGTTGTCTTCCCACATCGACTTCCTGACCTTGCGAAGCGTCTTCCTCCGCCGCCTCAACCACCTCGATGTTCAATCCAACCACCCCAGTATCTTCCTCCGTGGATCCATGCTCTACCCGCAACTCTCTCTCTCCGTGATCATCACTACCTTGCATATACCCATCATGAACAATCCTCAGCCGCGATTCCGTCCGCACAGGAACGTGCACCGGAACAGCCGGGAACTGGGCAGTCAACGGTAACATGTGTGTCGCGTGGGTCGATTCATCCGACACCGACCGTGACAACGAAGGTCGCGAGAACGGCATTGAGCCAGATAATATGGAGCTCGACGTACTCTCGAGGCTAGGCCTTGGATAACCATTCGTTCCATCGCTGCCAACGCTCGGTCGAGGTGCATCAAAGCTCGGCCGATCGGGTGGAACCGGCATGGGAGGCGCGTTCGCGCGCCCTTTCGACGATGCCTTGGAGGTGCCGGAAGCTTTGGACATGATGGAGACGCGCTTCGAGGAAGCGGAAAACCGCTTGGATGCGAGAGAGTGACGCGAGTACCGATAGTCGTCATAGATGTCGTCCCAGTAAGCACCGTCGTCTTCGTCTTCTTCCTCACTTCCGCCTCCGCCTTCTTCTCCGGTTCGACCACGTCCATTCGAACCCTGAGCGCTGATGGGTGATGTCGGCGTATAGCGCCTCCATGCAATGGCCGTCGTACTGCCATTCTCACCAGAGACACCGGAGGGATTCTCGTTGACATCCACCTTCACATTGCCTGCGCCCGACTCGCTGCCGTTTCTACCCCTCGCCTTCCTCGTCCGTTCCACATCATCCTCATGGGCTTCGTCCTCTTCGTCCTCACCACCCAATGCAGCCATCAACGATAACCCAATCCCCACTTCCCCATCAGAATGTCCATCCTCCCCTTCCTCCCTCTCCCCCTTCCTCCGCTTCTCATCCCCATTTACCTTCACTCTTCTCTCATCCACCCTCTCACCTAAGCGAAGTACACGCTCCCCGTCATCCTCCGAATGATCATCATACCCCAATTCATCCCCATCCGCCGAATCCGCCGAATCGTCCAACCGTCGTCGGAACGCATCGAGCGTAGACAAACGCGTCGTGTTCCCTTCCTCCACCTCGTCCCATGCTTTGTCCCCATTCCCATCCCCACCTCTAGTTCGGTCATGCGCATACAACGTCCCCGACGTCAACGATGGTAGAGAAGACGAAAGTGCTGCTAACGGGGACGTTCGCTCATTCGCAGCAGTTCCCATCGCAGGGAGAGCACCCGGCGTAGGAAGCGCCGCCGCAGGGAACGTAGGCGAAGGCAATGATGTCGCCGGCAGAGGCGGTAGCGGCAAACTCGGGGGCGGTGAAAGAGGCGCACTATGGGGTTGACCTACCCCGTAAGGAGACGAAGACACAGGTGGCGTGCGCACGGTGGGTGGTGTAGGTACACTATTATCGCTGGGATTGGGATTGGGACCCACGTGTGGACTTGTCAGGGAGGCGGGCGAGGTTGTGCCGTACGGGCTCGTGAAAGCCGGATGTGGATTCGAGCTATTGGAGCCTGATCCAGACGAGAACACGTACTGAGACTGTCCATTAGGCCCGTGCGCGAACGCTGGCGAACGAAAACCAGGCGACAAAGAACCTGAGCATGCAAAGACGCCCAAGACAACTTGAGCGATGACGGAAAATTACGAGATAAAACAAAGGACGGACCTGGAAGACCAGGTGAGCGTTGTCCAGGCGCCAACGAACTTGGTAAACCGGGTGACAACGACGCAGGCAAGCCGAGAGACGAAGGTGGAATCCTCTGCGAGAAAGACCCCGGTTTTCCTGGGGACAACGGACTGGGCAATGCAGGAGATATGGATGTAGACCGCGGGTTTTCCCCAGACATTGCGGGAGGCACAGGAAGTGGTAATAATGGAGGAAGACCAGGCGACGGCGTCATTCTGGGTGACTTGCTCACTCTTAAAGGCGCAATTACAGGGGAAGCCGTGCCATTTCTATTACCACCCAGTCCAAAGGGCGGCGGCGCGAGTATAAAGCCAGTTTGGGTCTCTGCACGTATGCCGAACTTGCTGAAGTCGAATTGCTCAGCCTCCAGCTCTGAGATCGACCCGACGGATCCAAACGAACTAGTGACGGAATCGGGACCGTACGTCGAAGTCGAGGTTGATGCTGATACTGGGGTCGAGGTTGAGTCCGAAGGAGGAGTCGACAGCATTGTGCCAGACACCGAACCTGATACAGACGCCGGCCTCGGTAAATCCGAGGCCCCATTCGCTTGGTCAACATTACCATGCTCAGACTCCGCAGAGACATCCCTCTCGGTCTCTCCTGAATTGACAGTGCGTATTGACCCGCCCCTGGATCTCGTTCTCTCAGAAGCAGCGTCTGCAGTCGAGTAAACGGACGTAGCAGTCGACGCTTCCGAATAAACTGATGCCGACCCTACCGAAAAAACGGAAGCACCCGAGATTGAAGTAACCATCTGTGAGGGTTTGGCATGCCCGGATGTAGTCCTGGAGGCGCTAACATCTTTGATCGTGGACGTAGGCGAAGTGCCGACCACGGTAGTACCGCGAGAATCAGGTGTAGCGATTGCGGACTGGTCCTCTGAACAGCGCGAATAAGAAGTTGAATAAGACTGCATGGGTGCATGCGACTTGGAATAAGGTGAAGGCGTCTGCTTTGCCCTAGATCCTGGCCTCGAATTAGATGGTGATTCTGAAGTGTGCCGTGACCTCTCTCTAGGGAGTTCTGCTCTTGAGCCGCTTCCCTCGACCAAAGAGATAGACATCCTACTCTCAGGCCCGCCAGCGCCAACGGTGACGCTGCCTCTCTTTGCCATGATGGGCTTCTTCAACTTGCCATGAAACCGCACATCTTTCCCAGAAAATCGGCCGACAACGCCTTCACAATGGCCCTGATTTTAAAACAGTGCATTAGCGCCGAGTGAATGGAAACTCGAATGTAGCAGCGGTGACGCGTATCAAAAGCACCAGTGGAGAGAAGGGAAAACAGACAACTCACAAGATAAATCCCGGGCTCAGGCAACTGCATCAATACTGTGATTTCGTCGTCCTGCAAAAATAGTGTCATGTCAGAACCGCGTGAACGAATTCCAATGTCATGTGTTCCCCGTCGCCCAACCCAGCAGGGATTACTTTCCCCATGTCCTCGCTTCGCGTACCCAACGCCAGCAGACCCGAAGTTCTGCAACAACTGCGGAATCATAGAAGAACTGCCTCCCATCAGGCACGCGACCTAAACCGTCCCACCAACATAACTACCATCATTCCGAGACCATCCATGATCCACGCCAAAATTAAAGCTGATCACAGTGCCCCCCCAAATACTCCCAGCCCGTACGAGAATGGTCACCAATGAGAAGCCAGGACGTCTCGGATTCGCCAAACACCGCCTCTCATCCATCAGATCCAAACGTGGACCAGGAGACCGCCCCTTTGGCTGGACATCCGCTGCTGGGCGTAGGGAACTCGAGTTAAACTGGACTTGCCTTCAAAAACATCAAGTCTTCGCCCATCTCTTGCGCGATGCAATCCACGATCGCGGTACACCTGCCAATGCCACCCTTGGCTGCGAATCGAGTCCACCGCGCGAGCTCGTGAGCGTCCATACTAGAATGGCGACAGCTTGTACGTGATGAGCGAGATGGGGTACTCTGAAGACGCCCAGAACGTGAAAGGAGATGGAGAGAGGGAGATGGTGCTGGATTTGTGACGCGTGAACGTAGAACACCTTGTAGGGGTGACCTGACGGTCGACGACACAGAGGTACCGCAATGGGAGGGTGGAGAGGGTGCGTGACGATGTTCTTCCGAATGGTGAACGGAAACAAGATGCTTGGGACGTCACGACGAGAGAGTTCAAAACGACGGAGTGACGGATTCGCGACCTATTCTACAACCACGCGGACGCGATGGCCGAAGGGAATCAGTTGATGTTGTTGCGGAGGGCAATAATGAACGAAACGAAGCGCGACGAATGAAAGAGTGACAGGGCGCGCAATGTTGTTCGTTGCAAGTATGCACTCCCTCGCCCGGCGATGCTTGAGACCGATGGGAAACCCGTCTCTCGCCGAAAATGCTGGGAATCACTGGGCCCAGAAGAAAAAGAAGAAGAAGAAGCGACAGGCATGGCCAGACCCAAGGGTCAGCTCAGGCTAGGCACACGGGCGAGGCGGGAAATATTGGAGCGAGGATACACACCTCGGAGCTGATACCGGTCAATATTTTGATTGGTGGGCCAAAGAAAGAAAGGATTATTAAAAGCCGTGACAGACTGAACCGAACAAGACAGAGCACTGCAGAACCCGTTCAAAACGAACGACTGACAGCGATTTGGCAAGGGCCAGCAGCAGTAGCACCGCTTGGCGAGGCACACAAAAATCTTCGCCACCTCCTTAGCAGGCCACGTGAGTCTCCGCCACATCATCTACTGCTCTCCGTCGTTCAACGTTCAAGCCGCAAAAACATGGTGCCATGAATTCATTCCCGAGCACCGAAACACAATCCTGAAATGATCGACATGAAACCGACATCTCGCTCGCGTTTCACCTCCCAATTTCGGCGAATGCGGGGGATCACTTGGCATGGCGCTCAGAATGATACCATCACGCGGGTGCAACGTATCTCTCAACAGAGTGTCCTGGCCCAGCGACCCTAGAAGGAAGTCAGTGTGCGAGGAGAGGCCGACCTGGGCTGTCGAGCCTGTACAGTACGCACATGGACAGGTAAAGGGGCGGAGGGCGCCTGCGAAAGCTCTCATCAGGGCTACCGCTACCCAGACCGCCACCCTTCCAGGGCCGTGTAGGTGAACTACCAACTAAGGGAGTAGGCCAAAGGAGTGGTGACCCAACGCATGGTCGGGGGCGTAGATTCGGGAAAAGACAGGTGAGAGACTTCTTACGAAGCCAGCAGTGACCTACCATGAGTATGCTCCCACGAGGGACCGTTTCCTAGTCCCACTGGCAGTGCGTTTGCGTTCCCATGCGGTAGTCCACGAGGATCCCTGTCCTCGCCATGCCCAAGTGACACTGATTTTCCATCTTCCCCTCATCACCAGACTGTGGCTCTTTCGCGACGGTGGACACCAAATCGACACACATCCAGCTCATGCCAACATGCAATGTAAATATCGTAAGATGCATATACATAATACACTAGACCGCTTGCAACAGTCATATCCTTGACCTTGATCAACGTCGTCGCGCATGCAAAACGAGAGAGAAAATGACAAACGAATTGAAGTAAAGGAGTGAAGAAACCGGTGTCATGACAGTCAAGAGAAAAGAAGAAGAAAAAGGTCAAATAGAAAAAGAAGACGAGATTAGAGGTATATTGTGAAAAAAGCGCAAGAACAGAAAAGAACAGAAGAGCACTTGCTTGGATCCTTTGATGTGTTTATCCCGATCCTCCAGAGTCCACCATCATCACGGTCCCGAACTCGCACCTTCCCCGCCCCCACGCCTCGTCGGCTCCTCCTCATAAGGATACGCATGTCCTGCTCGACTCCTACGAAAATTCCATCTAGACATATAATCCTCAAATGTGCTTTCCTCATCGACAGGAATCAGATTCGTCACACCCATAGGCCGAGGTTGCGACACAGACACCGAAGACGACGACGACGACGACGAACGCGACGCCTCCACATTAAACAGCGCATCATACATGCGCGCAGTCCTCCACTCCCTCGAAGAACCCTCTGTCGAATTCGAGATCACCACCGTCGGTGAGTGTCCGTGTCCGTGCGCATCGAAACTCGACTGTTCTTGCTGTGGTGGCGGCGGTGGCGGTGGCGGCGCGGGGCCTGCACCAGTAAACGTGCCAGAAGACGGCGGCACGAACGGAAATATGGTCTCTCTCCGCTGCATCGTCGGTGCGTCGAGGAACAACGACCCGGATCCTGATCCTGGCCCGGGACCTACACTCGCGCCTACCATCGAACGACGACCACTCACCCCATGCCCCGCACCGACTTCGTCAACGACCATGTTCGTGCTCGAGTTTGTACTCATGCTCGAATTCGACCCTTCTCCACGCAACACCGACACAAACCCAAACGGACGCACGCCGGACCCGTCCGTTCCACCCAATCCAACACCAGCTGTCGGACGAGACGAGGACGGGCCAGTTTGACTCGTAGGCGGTACGCGGAGATGGTAATGCAATTCGTGTGGAGGAGGAAGCGGCATATACGCATCTTGATAGTCATGCGCATGTGGTGGCTGGTGTGGCTCGCGCGAATGTTGGTGTTGTTGCTGAGCCCGTAGACGCTCTAGAACTGCGGTACGCACATCTCGTGTTGGTGGCGGGACTTGAGATGGGGAAGACGACCATGATCCTGTAGTCATGTCTCGTCCATCGTTCACCAACCGGTCAAACACGGTCACCGCAAGCGACACTGGTCTCCCATTGTTCGATTGTGCATTTGTATGCGGGAGCCTGCCGCTCAAACCATTTCCGGAAGTGGTGCTGCTCGCGCCATGATTCGTCTCAGACAAACCAGAAAGGTCCCGGTGCGGGCGTCTCCGTGCAGGTGCAGGCTTGGGAGTCGCCTTGACTTTTTCGCGACACACAGGACAAGTATTGGCTGTCCTCAACCATTGCTGTGCATAGACAGTGTCATTGAACAGCCCACAGCCCCACGAAGAAAGCAAGTCTCCAATAACACCCACCTCCAGGCAATTCTTGTGCAACCAGTGCGGACACTCTATTAGCTTCGTGACGACATCCGAAGGCCCGTACTATTCAAAAAGAACGACCGTCAGCTGACGTGCCGAGAGAGAGAGAATGGTGCGATGGTGCGATGATGCTCACGTCATCTAAGCAGATAGGACACCTCGTCTCACTGTCTTCCTTTTTCCAATCCTTGAATGTCCCAGTCGGAAGGGTTGCAATCACATCCTCTGGCGTCGCTTTAGAACGAACCTCGCCCAATATGCTCGACAACGATAACAGCGCCTCGTATGAATCATCAAACAACTCGTCCGGCTAAAGGGACGACCATGAGCGCCATCCAAACCAAACAGGATACACGCAGGGGATGGAATCGAAAAATACCACGTACCACGTAATCTCCAAGATTTCCTCTCCTTCCAATCGCAGCTCTCAACATACCGGGTCTAAACACTCGCATACCCTCGCTACCCCTATCCAACTGTAACCTTTGCCGAAGTGTCCGTAAACGCGAGCCCTCCGAACGACTGGCCACCTCAGCAATCTCGGCCCGCGCAGAACCGCTTGTAGGCGGAGGTGGGGCCAATGTGTTGCGGGGACCAGACGAAGCACGCCAAGGCGCATCTCGCGTCATTACCGGGGGCTCTACAGCACCAGCGTTCGGAGCCCAATGTGGCAATCCTGGTACACTACGTGCGTCCGAGCGGGACTCGTGCTCAAGCACATTTGCACTCCCAAAGACTGACGACCCCCTCCGATGTTGGTCCACCACCTGCGGACGAGCCCCGACCGGACGGGAAGGCGATCGTTGTCGCGATGTCGATGACACGTCCATGGCATTCGAGGATGACTGGGGATTCGCAAATCGCGCAAGTCGAGAACGTATGGAACCTCCCAATCCGAGCGAACTCCTCCTATTGTCTCCCACAACCTCGGTCCCGGAGCGGCTTCCGTTCCCATTTACGTTCCCACTCGCACTCCGAGGTCCACCTACGACATCATTCCGGGAGACGGCACTCGAACCCGATGCCAGCGTATGGTTTTGGTTGGGGAGATGTTGTGAGTGGTATGGCTGCCCGGTCCCGGCTGACGCATTTCGTCGCCCATCCTCGTGCGAACGATAGAAACTCTCGAGGATCCTCGCTGGCAGGAACCGATCGCGCTCTGTCCTTTCCGGAGGTGTGGGGTGATTGTTGTTCTCGTATGAGGCTGGTCTCGTTGATCCAGAAGATGCTTGTGGTACGGGTCGAGTGAACATCGTCGAGTTTCGGTTGGGAAGTTGTGAGCGTCCTTGAGGATCGTAACTGATAATACTGCCTCTTCGCAAAACAGACAAGCTGGGCCGAAGACTAAAGTTGCGAGGTGGTGGAGAATAGTTGGGTGGAGGAGTACGGCTGGAGGAAACGTGCAAAGTCAGCATGCCGTGGTACTGCCACACTACAGGTTCCTTACCCAGCATAAGGATGTGGCCGAGACCATTCTGGGGAGGGTGGACGCTAAGCGGAAATCGCTGTCAGACCAGTGTCACCATCATCGAAACATTACGTACAGTGCGCACAAAGTCATCCAAATCCATCTCACTTCCACTGTCCTCCAAACCGAGTCGTGAAGCAGCGCGAGACCCGGTCACAGAGGGTATCACAGGTCCGCTCGAGGAGAAAGAGACCTGATCCACTTCTGCATTCCTCCTCAGCGAGTCCCGGAACATCCCAGATTGGAAAGTCGACAGATTCAGGTTGGTGTACGAATATTGTTGGCCGTTGTTCGTCGTCGTGGTCGCTGCGGTCACATTCGATGTCGTAGTGTTTGGCCCAGCCCCAAGTTGACCCAAAGACGGTCGAGGTGGCCCCGAGGAAGCAGACACGGGAGGGTGAGAGGTTTCCTCTCTCGCAGAGCTCGTCGAGGCCAGGCTCAACCCAGAAGCAAAACTCCTGTGTCGGACATCCTGACTCAACCGTTCTCTCTGGCGCTCCCGCTCTCTTTCTCTTTCCCATTCCCATTCCCACACTCTTTCTCGCTGTCGTTCCCGATCTAGATGCCTTTCCTGCTCTCGCTCCCGTTCTCGCTGTTGTCTCTCTCGTTCCGCCACCCTCGATGCATCCCAGTCGAGTAGCCAAGCCTCAGCCCCTTCCTCCCTGGCAATCCTCTGCGTCTCCGCAAACAACTCCGAAACGGAACGCTGGAGCGACGTCGACGTCACCGGCTCTGCCCTGTTCGTCGTCGACGGCGGCGCATGTGTAGCGCCAAACATGGGGAAATGCAAGCCTGCTCCAGTCCCCGTCACACTCTCCACATTCGGACTCGGCGGTACCGGCGATGCAACACCCAGATCACGACCACTCTCACGCTCACGTTCTCCTCGTGAGCTCCCTGACCACCGACTGTCCGACTCATCATCCGCATCGAAACTTGATCGACGCAGCCGTGCGCGGAACCGCTCCAGAGCAAGGGCGTGTCGCCGCTCGGATGCACTTTCGGACATGAGGGAGTTGGAGGATGGAATGGATGACCATGAGGAGGAATGGAGGCGGGTGTGGAAGTCTTGTGAAGGGACTTGATTGGCGTTGACTGAGGTCGAGATGGGTGCAGGACCCCTCGACCTCTCGTTGTGGCTTCCGGGTACATGTGAGGGGACGGGTTCTATGTCAGAAGCGTTACTCAGATTGCAAGCACAAACTTTCAATCGCGGTGTACGTACCTGCGATAGAGGTATATCGGGATGCAGCAGGTTCTCGGACGGGCGATGGCCTGTTTCGGTCCTGGGAGGATTCACCAATGTTGAAGACATCGAATACAGAGGGAACAGATTCCCGCTCTACGGAGTGCTCCCTTATGACTCTAACACGGTCACCAAGCCGAGTGTGTGACGACAATCCTGCTACTAATAGGTAAGGATGTGTCTGGACGCCAAGAAGTGAATACGTTACGTGGTTGCTCGCCCAAATGATCCTCCAGATGGGACGGTGAGACCTCACGATCCCGACTCGGAACTGGGCTATCAATGCCCCTTCTGTGCGATCGGCCATTGACTGGATCCCTATCGCGGTATGATGTGCGATACCTGAGTAAGATATCATCAGTAACAATAGGTGGTGTTGATGACGAAAACGGCTCGGGGGGAAACACCAGCGGGGACAAGCTCCTGCGTACGTGTCTTATGTGGGAAGCGGAAGGGGGTGCGGACGACTCGACAAAGACTGACGATCTGGTGCCCAGTCGTGTGGTATTTTCGTTGGACGGTCGCATGAAGGCAGGCGTAGAACTCGAAGAGATCGCATCTCCCACGCGCTCATGCGCGACAAGCGATGAAGAACCACTGACAGAAGGGCGATAAGACGGATGGGGTGGATATCGAGAGGCATTACTATAAGGGGGAGAGAACGATGCAGAGGGGATACTACCGGATGCAGTTGAGGTCGCTAGTGTCACATTAGCACTATCTGAAAACGATGGAACAAAGGAAAAGTGTTAATTGATTCCGCCTGGTCTAGATGTGTGACGTACTAACCGTCGGAAGATGCAAAGGTGGAAAATGAATTGAGGGTTTCGCTCGGTGCAACAGCCACAGTGGATGAGGCAGGGTCTGTAGTGGTGGGAGGAAGTGGGCCAGAACTGCCATTAGAAAGAAAATTTGATGAATTAGGATGCCAATGGCCGTTTGAAGGGGCTGGATCTCCGTCAACGGAAGGACCCAGAGGTGGCAGTGGTGGGGAACGTGTAGCTGCGAGGGAAGTACGGAGAGCCGCGATTTGGCGGTCAAACTCTGCGAAACGTTGTAAAGAAGTACGAAGGGTATCTTCTGGGGTTGGAGGAGTAGGAACATGGGTGCGCTGAGGTTGGGTGGGTGGAATTGGAAGATGCAAATCAGACATGTGGACATCCTGGGTGGTAACAAAGGGAGGCGATGAAGCCACAGGATGGATTGGGCGATCTACCGCACTCGCAGGCAGCGCAGACGAACCATCGGAGGAGATAAAGCTGGGTGAGCTGGACTGTGCGGTGTTGTAACCACTCGAAGAGGACGGATTGGAAGAAGAGTCATCTGTACTGGTAGAACTTGTACTCCGAGCTCTCTTATTTCTTGTCTCTGGGTTGTGTGGACCGGTCGGTGAAGCTGTGGTGGAAAGGCAATTATTATTCGACGAGGACGAGGTGCCACTGGTGGTGGGCTGGATGGGCATGGAGTTGTCAGGATCTGAATCATACCCGCCACACTCCTCGAATGGGCGCTTTCCATGCGAGTGCAGATTGACACGGTGCAGATGAGGCGGCGGCGGCGGCGGATGGTAGCTCGAGGACGACATCTAGGAGACCCGCGCGGTCGATGATGGTGGAAGAGAAAGAAAAAGAAACAACGTTGAAACTGTTTTTTTTCTTTTCAACTTGAATAATGTCGCCGGGGATTAGTTGAATGAAAGGGTACTAATGAGCTCCGAGCGAGTCCGACTTGGCCGCACGGCTCCTAGCTCGCTCCCACTGCCACTACTCACTGTGACTTGGTAAGACCCGCTCAGTGTTACTCAGCTGGTTGATTGATTCAAACTAGAACCTGCCCAAATTTATTTCGCAGCACTGTCTTGATGGTTCACCAGTGCGGCCAGATGCCTGAGAATCCACCCTCGCCCTGCGAGAATCTATACTACATGTGGACATCACGCTGGATCATACGCCGTGCGCCAAGATGGGCATGCACGCATTCCACTGTGGTGGCCAAGACTATAAACAGTGTCTGACGCCGTGCGAGGCGACAGTGGGGAGGGAGGTGCTGGCACTGCCCACATCTCACTCGGTCTCACTGGCACCGTCCATGGTGGTGGACAAAGTCCGGCCTTCCCCTTTTGCATCTGTTCTACGGCATCGTCGAGCGACTCCCTCATTCTCTGCGAGACGTCGTTGTCAGTAAGCTTTCGTCGTTTAGATTGGCATCGATCGACTCACTCTCAAACACCATAGGGACGTGCAACTGCATCCCAGCACAGCTGCCAACGCCGACACCACCATGACACCTGCGCTCAGGCCGTTTTCTCTTCCGAGTGTCCACCTAGTGATATTAACCACCACACCCCTACTCTCGTTTTGTGCATCGCTGCGAGATTTCATGTCGATTGGTATGGTCCTGTTCCCAGCCGAGTCCACTGTTCCCAGCCGGACAACACCATGTCAATGATCCAACCAGCATTTTGAGCCGAAAACCCAACTCACCCTGCATGTCCGGAACCAAAACCCATTTCCATCCGCTCACAACTGGGAGTTCTGCTCCTATCCCAATCAGGCTCGCGTCCGACGTTGCAACAGGTCTTGTTCTTGTCGGTGAGGGTGGCTCGTCAGGACCGATGTTTTGCGTTCTGTAGTCGGCGCCCCGTGAAAATGGCGTGCGACATTGGCATTTTAGTGTTCCTTCAACCTGTCAACACCGCACACCACGTACAATCTGGTGTCCACATATGCACTCTCCGACGGCCATGACCTCTCGGTGATCAAATATGTCTTGTCCCTGGACCCATGTATCTCCGTCGGCATCGGTCTCCCAGCGTGGTCCAACCTCATTTCGGGAGTCGGTGCAGCAGATGTTGCGGCGAGTCCAGTAATGACGAGAACGGACGCCAATAGCCGAAGTACTCTCATGGTGGTGTCGACGTTGATGACAATGGGTAAAAGCTCCGGAGCAGCGTTGTCGGCGTTCGCTCGTGGGCTTCAAAAGTCTCTCCACCGGTCCTCTATCCCTAATAAACCTCGTCGACGCATATGCTTGGGACTAGGTGTATGTGCATGACAGGATGCCAGCTCGTCCACTGGGATGGCACTACACTGCTAACAGCGTGTCAAATTTCGTACAGGAAATTCTGGATTAATTCGGCGTCGTGCGATCTGATTATGTATGGACCACTCGGCATTTGACCAGACCACTCCTATGCTACGACGTGCAATTACATCCTTTCATATCGATATCTTCATCATTCAAGGAAGGAAAGGAACCGACGAACTTACGCACCCATATCACGTCGCACCCATATCCCGTTGACGTCGCAACCCTGTATCTTTCACGATGGCTGCCAGGCCTGGCGTTGGTGTCTGGAGAAAGCTGTACGGCGCACGGCATCCCATCTGATCAAGAATATCCTCGTACTAGTGTTCGTGGTTCTTCTCAGCTCCAGAGTCCGTTGCGCTTTTGGAAACACCATGCTGTAGAATTCCCAGATTACCATACACTGGTAAACAGGATCAGCAGATTCGCCATCGAAATGGAACCAGCCCGTTTACGCGGACGTGGCCGAGGGCACAGCGGGCCGCCCATATTTATCGGGGTCCTGGTACATGTGCCTCTTATCTTTCTATCATCGCGCTTACTCGTACGTACGTTTGAGCCAGATCCCCTCCACGACTCCCATACAGTGAGCACATGATCAGTGTGTGTCATGTAGTGTGGCGTCGTGGCCAATTGGTGCAACTGCGGTTGGAGGTGGCTAATGAGCAAGTGGCACATCCCATTGCCCAGGATCATGTGTCGCCCAGTAGCGAAATGCTCACTATTCATTATTTGCTCGATGGAATGAAAATTCAATCCAACCCATGGCAGACAGGGGGGTCACGACGCCAAGGCATGCTTCGCAAGGTTCGGATCTTGTGGTAATCGATTAGCTCATTCCCAGAGCCATATTATAGACAGACGCCCGGTTGGACCGGCGGCCTCCGGGAATGCAGCCGATATTCCTCATTGATTACCATCGGACCGGTATGTGGCATGATACATATACCAAAGGAACGTAACGAAAATTACCACGAATATGAATGTCATGCCCTCCGACGGTTCCAACCCTTCCTACGGAAAGGGACGCAATAAGCCAGATGATCATTATAGCTCGGTGGCAGGACATTTACTACAACTGATATATTCTGAATCGCGTCTGAGACGGCATGGTCATGTTTTCATGTCGCATTGAACAATATCGTTGCTTGGGCTTCTAAATACAGTCGCTGTCGTATCCATGTTCCTTGTCTGGATGAACATGATTGCTTAAAGAAGACAACGATCTGCGGAGCTTCCGTGAGGGAAATGAGGGTTGTAGCATAGTCGTGTCCAAGATAAGGCTCACCAAATCCCTAGCCTGCAGCACTGCAGTAAGCGATCCGGAAGACCAGCAATGAAAGGACAACTGACTGGTAGGCAACACCTCCAAGGTTGACGGTTTTCCATTCCTTGTCGTTATGATATAGCAGGTCAAGCTCGCCATCATGCGAGTATTGTAGTGTCCGTCGAGAGGTGTCGGCATGATTATCTGGACGAGATCAAAAGAACTATACATACGAGCGGCACGGGGTGCACCTCCC
>JBBPNB010000281.1:0-24594 GCA_038090635.1 Rubroboletus satanas
ATGGTAATAGAGTGGGCTTGATACTCGAGCTTGACAGATGACGGCACTTGTATGACGGGGCCCGGGGCGTCCCATTGGAGAGTTTCTCAGATTCAACCTCAGAACGTCCGTTCTGAAATGACAGTACCATATATTCAATTAGTATCTTGTATTGTAACATGATCTAATGCTTCGAATAGTACTGTATCTGTGTCCTTCAAGTTGTAGATAGATGTGTTGAAATAAAATGAAAACACAAAAAGGTGGTCCACACTTTTGAAGGGCTAGTAGTAGGTAAATATGTGCATGCCAAATTCCGTCGGCTTCAATTTGGTTCCGATCAAAAAACTCTGGTAGTATCCTGTCGAATTTGCGCGGTCTACCGATAAGCAAAGCGCTGTATGCGAGTATGCAAACTGCTGTACTAGTACACGTATGAAGACAGCGCCAGCGCGGCCGTGGCATCAAGTCCCCGTGTCAGAATATCGCGTTTATCATGTACGTTTGGCAGATTGAGAAGTCGACCATACCGAGAAGCTAGAAAGGAATATTTAGCTGTGCCCTCTGCGTGGCACCAAAATACCGGATAAAAGTTGGTCGAAAGCAAGCGTGGTTTCATACGGAAAAATGGACGGCCACTGTTTTTGGTCAGGATTTCTGTGGACAGCGAGGGGACCAATGATACATCTTTGTGATCCAATGAGCCCAAGATATCCCGGCCGCATTCCGTGTTTCCGAAGGGAGTATATGGGGCTCTTGGGTAATATTTAGCGCGCTTGTGACTAGGATGCCAACTTCCCCACCCCGCAGATCTCACTGGAAATAATGTTTTTTCAAAAAGAAACTATGACGTGGCCACCGGGCTACGTGTGACCAGTTTCATTTCGTTTACGCCCGAAGATCGGCGTAGAGCTGTCCCAGCTGGCAGTCGTGAATTTTACTTTGCTCGGAAATATGGAATTTTCAGAGAAATTTATACTCGCGTCCGACCCACGGTGTTTGACGAATGGTGACGGTAAAACTTGACGTGGCATCAGGGTGTGTGTAGGGGGAAAGTGGATAAGATACCATGCTTGGGAAAAATGTAGCACGTTAAGTGGATAATGTGTGCTCGGTTGTTCTTGAAAAAAAAAACTGTTTTGAGTATAAAGCCAGCAGATACGCAAGCTCAAACCAATCCCTACATCGCTAGTATGGGAACATACACTCTGCTCTCTCTCGGCGCATTGACGGGCTTAACCATCCATTTCGCCGCCTATGGTGTCTCTGCCCTGGTCACCAGGAGGCGTACAAGTGTTGTCAATGACTTCGCCGCAGAGAAAGAACCCACCATCGAGAAAGATGCCAGTGGATATAGTGGACCTGCTAAGGTCTTCATCCCGAACATGCTTGCAAGATGGCCATGGCCTTGTCGCATCAACCCGCACTATGCCGAAGTGAAGAAGGAATCTGCTGCTTGGGTTGTGAGCTTTGGTGCCTTCAGCCCGAAAGCACAACACGCCTTCAATCGCTGCGATTTCAGTAAGGCATCTCGCAGTCATGCTCTGATCTGTGCACTCACCTTATTTGGTAGACCGCCTTGCGTGTCATGCTTATCCAAGAGCGAGGAAAGGTAAGCGACCACAGGTCAATTAATCAAATAGCTTCTGAGCCATAAAATTAGAGCACGCAAGAGCTGGTTGCGATCTAATGAATTTATTCTTCGTTATTGATGAATATTCGGATGTGGCCAAGCCCTCTGAGGTCCGAAAGCAGAAGAACGTCATAATGGACGCTCTCCACAATTCGCATAAGCCTCGACCAAAAGGAGAATGGACCGGCGGGGAGGTGGCTCGGCAGTAAGTCCCTTACCAGCTCGTTTAGAAATTCTTGAGACGACATCTGTTCAACCACAGGTTCTGGGAACTTACGATACAGAACGCAAACAAGCAATCACAGAAGAGGTTCATCAAGACCTTTGACGAGTATCTTGAGGCCGTCGTGCAGCAGGCCATTGACAGGAACGGGCACCATATCCGTGATATCAAGAGCTATATTGACATCCGACGCGACACAATTGGGGCGAAGCCTTCGTTTGCTCTGCTAGAGCTGGCCCTTGACATCCCCGATGAGGTTATTTCGCACCCAGCGATTCAGGAGATGACTTTGGCATCCATTGATATACTCTGTCTCGGTAACGTCAGTTATATTCGCGAGAAAATAGCATCGCACACGAGACTTATATGATCACTTTGAAGGACATCGTCTCCTACAATCTCGAGCAATCCCGCGGAGATGGCAGCCACAACATCGTAAGTATCGTAATGAACGAATTCGGTACAGATGTGAATGGCGCAATGCTGTGGGTGCAAGACTTCTACATGGAAATCGAGAGAAAGTTCCATGCTGCCATGGCGGCACTTCCTGAGTGGGAAGAACCCCTGGGTTCACAGGTGAAGGAATATTGCGATGGCCTAGGACACTGGGTACGGGCCGTCGATGGTTGGAGCTTTGAAAGCGAAAGATATTTCGGAGATAGAGGCCTGGAGATTAAGGAGAAGAGATGGATATCGCTCATGCCGAAGGTGCGCAAAGTTGGCACACCAGATATCTGTAAATCTGGTTCATTACTGGACATTGGATAGTACAGGTCGAGAACTGTAGAATTTGTAAAGATGAGCTTATTCTGCGAGAAGTTGAACAACAGCATGATTGTATATAATGATTAATCAGTCTCACACGTGTAAATTTGTGCCAGCTCCCACCAGGTTTTCTTGCGTGTCGTTGAAAGGTGATCCATATATATGGAGTCGAACTAAGTACTACTGGCATTGTGCCACTTTGAAGCAGTACATACGTAGTTTTTCGGTATGGGGTGCTGCTGGGTTGGGTCGTAGCGCATCCCTGCCGCTTTTTGAGCATGGGATAATTCGAGCATGGTGGTGGTACGAGTTCAAGGAGCCCCTCCTCGGTGTTTTTGTCTATCAGGTGGTCGGATTCTCACTTCTTCCCTTACCCTTCTCCAGTTTGAATTACAAATACCGTACAACGCCCACATCCGAGTCGCGCCTCATACATACCCAGTACATTGTCTCTACCGAGTTCTCAACGCCGCAGACCTTGCGCATGAACGAGAATAAAAGAAAGAGAAAAGCGTTGAGAGAGAAAAAATCGTGCATTCGTGACAAATCATATTTCAAAGCTTCATACACCAACGTGGATGAACGGTACCCAAGACAAGAACGATACGCCAGACTCGCGAAGACACTTGATCGCATGGTGCAACGCTTCAGCAGCTTGCCCAGTGTCTGGAACCTCACCATCATGAAAGAGGCTTTTGTAAACGTCCGCCGTGACCCTCGGGGCGTCGCTGTCCAAAATCTCCCACATGGTTGCGATGACACTCCTGTACCCCGCAAGAAGCATTCCCGCCGCAATATGGATGGCTTCTTCCGACAGCTGCTCATCTCCCGTGGCAGTTTGGCATGCAGAGAGGAAGGCGAGACCCCTATGAGGCCGTGACAATTGAACGATGTCGGAAAGTTTCAGGCGTTTGCCGTGAGCGAGTAGGAGACCGCTGTCGAACGGATTCGTGCGGTCTTGCGCGGCGTGACATGCAAAATGGACCCAATCCGTCTCCCTCATCTTTGCCAATACATCCTCGACAGTCCCATCCGCTTCCTCGAAACCAACGAACGGTGATGAAGACGTCAGCTCTCCGATGGCTTTCATCTCCATCGGCACGCCGGTGAGGTGAACCTGCCCATCAGTGCTTGGTTGACGGACAGCTAGCAGGCGAATGTTACGTGAAGTGCCCTCCGTGTCTTGGTGGGGTGGCAGCCTGAGTGCACTCATCGTAGGGATGTAGGACGAGATGACAAAGTCTGAGAGTTTTGGGCCTGGACTGTTTCTATCATAAAGACCTGCTGCATGGATGGGAAGAGATGTAAAGGGCCCGGTCGGGCACCAGAAGATGCGAGGAAGTTTAGAGCCCGACGTCTGTGGTTATCCATCAATCTACATAAGGACTGACATTGACTTCGCGTAGACATACCGAGAAAGTGAGGGCGTCGAGAACTGGGCTGACGATCTTTTCCCATAGGTATGATAAAATAGTCTTGAACACATCGTCAGGACCCATACGGTGAAGTCTTGCACCTCGGTCTGTGTCATCATGTGACTCGGAGATGACACGGCCATCAAGTCTAAGCAGTTTTTTCAGCTGTTGCTGCATGCCTGTAACTTCATCGTAACTGGTGTTCGAAAGCGGGACATGAACAACATTTTCTGAGCCTGGCTTGACGACCAATGCATCACATCTGTATTCGCTAGCATTGAGAAAAATGACAGGCCCCGATTGTGCCAAAGAGGAAAGTTGACGGATCGTCTTCGGGAGTAGGAACCGCTCGAAGCCAGGCAGGGCACGTATTTCTGCAAGAAGCCTCTCTCGCGAGGCAGCGAGTGCATGGTGTTGTTCGGCCTGGTTCTCCAACAACCCACCCATCGTATTCGACTGATTCGCGAATTCGTTGACTGCAACCCTGTCCCGAGCGCCAGCATACTCAAGCTGGTGGGATACATGCTCATACTGGGCAGCGAGCTCTGGATATACGGTACGAATGTCGTCGACGGGAGTGCGAAGTTGTGAGAACTGGCTCCACATGATAGAGCGACCTTGCTCAAGCCATTCGACAGCAAGTTCAGGCCTCTCGGCTTCCACAGCAGCAGCAGCAGCATCGCACACTTGATCTGCAGCCCGGAGGAGTTGATGGTAACGATCGTGAAGTGACAAGCCTATCCAAGCTAATTGTGGAAGAAGGTCAACAGCAACCGTGTATGCATCCAGAAGAGATGGGGAATCATGTTGGAGAAGGCGAAGGCACTGGGTCCAAAGTTGGGACGCCTGAAAGCGATCGGGAGATCGGCCGGTGTGAAAGCGAGCTGCATGGGACGAATGTAAGATGGCTCGGGGAAGGTCAGAGCTTGATAAGTCGCCGGAGCGTTGGAAGCGGTGCAACAAGGAACGAGCTAGGAAATACAGCTGTGAAGGGCTGCGCGGATGGTCATCAGGTGTGAATTTCACTGCATCCTCGAATAGCGAAATCGACTTCTCCAGGTCGACGACGTCTCCGAAATGCTCATAGCGAGAATGAAACGAGTCGCCGAGGCTGTTTAGCCGTAACGGCTGGTCTGGATGGCCATCAGGGGTCAATCGTACTGCATCCTCGAATAGCGAAATCGACTTCTCCAGGTTGATGACGTCTCCGAAACGCTCATAGCGAGAATGAAACGAGTTGCCGAGGTTGCTGAGCCATAATGGCCGGTTTGGATGACCATCAGGTGTCAATCGTACTGAATCCTCTCTCATCGATATCGACTTCTCCAGGTCGATGACGTCTCCGAAACGCTCATAGCGACTGGACAACGAGTCGCCGAGGTTGTTTAGCCGTAAAGGCCGGTCTGGATGGCCATGAGATGTGAATTGCAGTGCACGCTCTCTCATCGATATTGACTTCTCCAGATCAACGAGGTCCCCAAAGCGCATATAACGCTCCGACAAAGAGTAGGCGAGGTTGCTTAGATATGAAGGTTTGTCTGGATGATTATCAGGTATTAATTGTACTGCATCCTCGAACATCGATATCGACTTCTCCAGGTCGATGATGTCTCCGAAACGTTCATAGCGAGAATGAAACGAGTCGCCGAGGTTGTTTAGCCTTAAAGGCCGGTCTGGATGGCCATCAGGTGTGAACCGTGCTGCGTCCTCTCTCATCGATATCGACTTCTCCAGGTCGATGGTGTCTCCGAAACGCTCATAGCGAGTGGACAACGAGTTGCTGAGGTGGTTTAGCCATAAAGGCTTGTCCGGATGCCCATCAGGAGTGACTTTCACCAAATCCTCCCTCATCGAAGTCGATTTCTCCAGGTCGACGAGGTCTCCAAAGCGCATATAGCGCTGTGACAAAGCGTAGGCGAGGTTGCCTAGCCGTGAAGGTTTGTTTGGATGGCCACCAGGGGTCAACCGCACTGCATCCTCATACATTGATATCGACTTTTGCAGGTCGTTGACCTCTCCGAGATGCTCATAGCGAGAGAGAAAGGAATCGGCGAGGTTGTTTAGCCATAAAGGCTTGTCTGGATGGTCGTCAGGTGTGAATCGTGCTGCGTCCTCTCTCATCGATATTGACTTCCCCAGGTCGACGAGGTCTCCAAAGCGCATATAACGCTCCGACAAAGAATAGGCGAGGTTGCTTAGCCGCAAAGGTTTGTCTGGGTGACCATCAGGGGTTAACTGCACTGCATCCTCGAACATCGATATCGACTTCTCCAGGTCGATGACGTCTCCGAAACGCTCATAGCGAGTAGACCACGAGTCGCCGAGGTTGTTTAGCCATAACGGCTTGTCTGGATGGCCATCAGGTGTGAATCGTGCCGCGTCCTCGAACATCGATATCGACTTCCCCAGGTCGACGAGGTCTTCAAAGCGCATATAACGCTGCGACAAAGAGTAGGCGAGGTTGCTTAGCAGCGAAGGTTTGTCTGGATGATCATCAGGGGTCAACTCCACCGCATCCTCGACCATCGATATCGACTTCTCCAGGTCGATGACGTCTCTGAAACGCTCATAGCGAGTGGACAACGAGTTGCCGAGGTTGTTGAGCCGTAAAGGCCGGTCTGGATGGCCATCAGGTGTCAGTCGCACTACATCCTCGAACATCGATATCGACTTCTCCAGGTCGGCGACGTCTCCGAAACGCTCATAGCGAGTGGATAATGATCTACCGAGGTTGTTTAGCCATGAAGGCTTGTCCGGGTGGTCATCAGGAGTGACTTTCACCAAATCCTCTCCCGTCGAAATCGATTTCTCCAGGTCAACGAGGTCCCCAAAGCGCATATAACGCTGCGACAAAGAGTAGTCGAGGTAGCTTAGCCGTGAATGCTTGTCTGGATGTCCATCAGGGGTGAAGTGCACCGCATCCTCGAACATCGATATTGACTTTTGCAGGTCGTTGACGCCTCCGAAACGCTCATAGCGAATGAGCAACGAGTTGCCTAGGTTGTTGAGCCATAAAGGCCGGTCTGGATGGCCATCAGGTGCGAACCGCACTGCATCCCCGATCATCGAAATCGATCTTTCTAGGTCACCGACGTCTCTGGAGCGCTTATAGCGAGTACACAATGCGTAGCCCAAGTGGCCCAGCCAGGAAGGCTTGTCAGGATGGTTGTCAGAGGTGGATTGTACTATAACTTCCATCATCGATATTGCCTTCTCGCGATCGGCGAGGCTACCAAGGTGTTCAAACCGAACGCAGAACAGGATGCCAAGATGGTCGAGCAAAGCAGGTCTCGAGAAGTCCGCATAGAATATCCATTGCAACGCAGCGTCCAACCTTTTAACCTTCCCGTCGTCCTCAAGGACATTCTCGATGCCTCGGGGACCCTCCGTCGGCGGGATCAACTCGGGCTCCGCAGTGCTGCCAAGTGCAACGACCGCTGCATGGTATGCATAACTATCTGCCGGGGTGACATCCATTACTTGGGAGAGGAGAGTTCGACCCTCTTCTCCGTCCGCTTCATTGCGTTGTCTCTGGAAGCGAGCTTCAAGAGCTATTCCAAGACTGAGTAATGTCAATGCATGATCCGGGTGACCACGAGGGCGGAGATGGAGCACAGTTCGATACAAATCGATTGGCATGTCAAGATCGGGGGATACGCTGTTCACTCGGCAGTGGATCAATTTCGCGGTGGCTAGGTTGAATAGGACAGTGGCGCGACTTGGGTGGTCCAGTGGACATAGGTCTCGAGCTTGTTCGAAACGTCTAATGGATTCGTCGAGATCCAGTTGCTCCTCAAATTCGCGATAACGAACGAGTGCACGATGTCCACTATCCGTCAACTCCCCTAACTGGCGCATCTCATCTGACTCTGGTGGCTAATGTGACACAAGATCAGTATATCTTCAACGCTGAACTAACACAATTCACTCACATTCGAGACACCTGCGTATTCGTTCCGACCGCAAATCCGTCGTTCGATCTTGATTTCAAGAGAAACGGGTGAAGACATAACCTCCCCATCACTTGGTTCCACACATCTGACAACTACGTAATGGTATGTGGGTGTCCGGAGGAAAAATGGAAACGGTGCTACTCACGATCAAGCCGGCCGTTACAGTCAAGCAACTCGCCAACGGTGGTTTCGAACGCATGGAGAACCTCTCCGTTCCCCAGTGTCCGTCCCAACTCAAACGATGCAAATACTGTGAGAGATATCCTCGATGACCGATCCGCGGTGCTTAAACCTCGTTGAGCAAACGGCAAGCGATATGAACGGGGTGATGACTCACAATATAATCACATCGTCCCATTCAACCACATCCTTGCGTACCGACACGGGCCTGTTCGAAGTTCGCATGGTCACGTCTTTGCTCTTCACCACAACGTAGAACCCGACAGGGATTCGCCTCAATGTGATGGTAACATCTGTTACCCGAATGCCTGTCCCACATATCAGCGATCACTCAAGTTCGTGGTACGGAACTTACGAGTAATCAGGACACATTCGATTTTGTTGTTCTCAGAGGAGCCCTTTCCCAGATCCAACTCATCCAATCTCTCTCGCTCCCGAGTAGGATGCGGTAGCTGCGTCTGGGTGCTAAACTGTTGGGTAGAGCTACCTGAATTGTCTTCACCGTTGGATCCAGTTAAGCAGGGGATGCAAAGAGCACAGGAAAAAAATCTAGTGAGATTCATCAACACGGAAAGGACAGGTTATGGGAGTGTGTGACATACTCGAATCGTATCGGCCTCGTCTGTTAAACATATCGTACCAGTGGCTGTAGCTGGACACGGCCCACACGCAGCGGCAATCGTGAGACTAGGGGGCCTTTAGCTTCTGGTGTACAGCAAGTGACAGCATTGCAGGCTTTTTTGCAGCTGCTTAGCAAAAATAGAGAGTGGAAGTTCGGAACAGGCCACCAGACCTGTTCATTACTTACATAATCTAGTCTGACAACCGAACTCAGGACATGAAGATACTAGGTTACAGTTGATCATATCTGCGGGTTAACCTTCGGAGGGAACAACCCCCAAAACCAATCAACATGCAGTTCCGCAATAGTGGGTGCTGCTGGCAAAGATTGCCCAGAGATCATGCAATCTACTCTGACACTATGGCCAGCTTCAGCCAAGCGTCCATCTTCTCCCACACGTCCTCCTGTTCATTAGTCCATTCTTCTCTTTTTTTCTCTGACACAAGCAGCACACAATCCCTCCGCCGCCAAGTCGATCTGTTTGAATTGTTCGAGGGCCTCGAGAGCCTTGTACACGCTACCCCCTGCTATTGCAGATTGTATGACTAGAGGAAACCATTTCTCTGCCAACAGGCTGGTACACGCCATGTGCGGTGACACAGGCTAGAAAAAAAAACAAGAAGGTCAATGAAACTGAATCTGGATTGCAAATAGCGAATGGAGGAAAAAGAGTTCCGTGCAGTGAGCCCCAAGCTGCCGAAAGGCAGGCATGGACGCCGCCCACATTCTGTAGCGAAATGCCACCGATTCAATCCCCACCGAAGAAGCCAGGCGGTGACAAACATAGATTAAAAGAAGACGATTGAGAGGATTGGACACACCGGTTTAAACAAGACGGGGGTAAAATGCTCTAGGACGCCATTCATGAGATTTCGGCAACGCTCGATGTCCGTTGATGTCATCACTGTGGGTTTCGAGGGTACTGTATGTTCGTCTGGGCCCTGGGGCGGCATCCGAGTTGGGCTTAAATTCAGTTGTCGTCCACAAGGGTATAATAAATGCCTTTCTGGATCTGCGAGTCGTCGAGTGAGTGCGCATACAACGGTTTCCCGGAAAGCCACGGGCACAAAGTGTCCGTCTGTTTGATAAATCGAGATGATATGTAGGTTGAAGACTCACAGAGGCAATGTTGTACCGCAACGCAAGACTCAACGCCTCCTCGAGATGATTGAGGTGAACAAAAGGGGACGGTCCGCTGGGAAACATGGCTACGAGATACGATCTCGCCAGGTTATGTACAGATGGGAGATCCAATCGCTCCGGCGAAGACACGCGAAGGATGGCAGTAACGTGTTGGAAGGGTGCTCCCAGCGACAGCGGACCGTATTAGATGCATGATGCATGAGGTGTCCGGATGAGAACAACGGATGATCCGTTTAGCATGAATGCTCACGTATCGTGGTAGAGATGCGCCAACAGCGACGCGAAGTCCTGGACTTGCACGTTGAGTGCAAGCGGAATGGTTGTGGTAGGAACGTCGTATCCGTCCTCCGACTCTCGCTGAAGAGGTTTATCGCCAATGGACGATTGCACTGCACGATCGACAAGGTCCATGGAATCGTGGAAACGACGCGACCGTCACTCAAGAACGCTCAATACGAGAAAGTAGTCAAGCAGGGTGATATTCTCCTTAACTCCATACAACGATTGAGTAAAGTCTTGTATTAACAGCTGTCGTTTCCTGCATGGTGGATGTTTGTGGTCGTCTACCTTATTACGCAGATGCGGGCTGACATCAAGTTGATGGGAGTGGGAATTTGATTTGCTGAGACATGCATATTCCTACCATAACCGCGGCAGCCAGCTCCATCGGCCTCCATTATCGTTTGCTTTCCCTGCTTATTCCTCAATCGGTCGTCGCTGCTGACGGTTTGCTCGCCCCGCTTCGACATTCCAGGGTTGCGATAAACCGTGACAGCTCGCTGAACCCCTCATCGAGTCGTTGAGTTCACCAGAAGCGAACCTGAACTTGCCTGTCAATGAAGTCAACGCTGACTCCAAATGCCCCACTAAGACTCTCCAGCGTGACGCTACGGTATGATTCCAACAGCTGACTGTATGCGAGGATTCGCATCTCTCGGACGTAGTGACGGGTATGCGGAGATAATAACCGGGAAGGCAGGAGGTAGGTCTGCTCGAGGGTAGCTGTCGGCATGGTCGTGACGTGGGGGACAACCGTTCAGGGAGAGGTGAGTATGGATCCATCAGTCAAGTTGCACCAAGCAAACATATTGTGGGGGAAGAAAATGCGTACAAAAAATGGCGTAATGGCAGTGTACAAGTTATTTACGAGGTCACCGAGGACAGGGAGTTCTGGCAAGACGGAGATAACATCTGGGGCAGTGATGAGCTGAAACAATAATCAGCCCTCCTAGGTCAAGGCACGTGAAAGACAGCAACCTTTTTCTTCAGATCTGGCCACTTGAGGGTCAACGAGTTGGCTATGACCGTGAGAGCGACAAAATCGGTATACGAGATTAATTCTGTAGCTGTGAACGTGGACAGCGCGTCAAGCAATAGCTCGCCACCTGTCTTAAATTGACGGATGGAGACAGCGTGCAATCCACGGTAGACCTCGAGGCGATTTCGTCTGTCCCAGTCGCCGCCCTCCTCGATGAACCTGCGAGATGTGGTGCGTGATGCGTCAGAGACGTGTCCAACTTTTCTGCCTTGTCAAGATTCTCGGTAATGAGAGCGTTATCCCCAAAAAACAGTCCGATCCGGATGAGAGTGAGGGATAGATCTATTCTTGATCCAAGCCCGGGGGTTTTCTCAAGTGCTGGCTTCTGCGCTGCGATGGCACGCTCCTGCTAAAGGGGTCAGCCGAGCTGCATAGCGCAGGGATTATCGGCAGACCCTGTCACCTATCCGCGTCAGGTGATTCGCGCGCGCCTTCAGCGGAGCCGTTCGTCCTGTTTTTTTAGCTCTTCCTCGTTCGCTTTCTCCATCTCATTAAGAACTGCAGGGTCGGAAACGAGAGCACCCGAAGACGTGACGAGTTGCTAATACAGGACCATTTCTGATCGCAAACGAATGTTCTAGCAGAACAAATTCTTGTCAGAGAATGAATGGACGTACTGTCCACTTTGATCCCATCTAACAACGTGTTCCTGGCGTTGTCGTGGAGGTGCTTGGGTGACGGAGAAAGTAAGATGAATACATGTTGAGGAAGACTCAGATTAATCTAGGAGTAGGATCGTATCATCTGACATGGTCGTATGCTGAACATACCACGACTCGATCGACGCGTCAGTATCTTCCATACTCCCACGGCCTTTACTTGATCCCCAGCGCAGCACTTCAGAACAGCCTGACGCGTCTCTCACCGCGCCCCTCAACACCATTCACGCCGACCGCCTACCTCCCCTACCTCCCCCACAGCAGCCTTCATAACCAACGCATCGCGCTCGAAAGCGCCTTCACACTCGCACATCTCTTTAACCGCACCCTCCTTGTCCCACCCGCTCATCTCGGCCCGAAAACTTTGCGCTACGTCCGCTCGAGCGCACTCGCACGGATGCTCCGGCTCAGCGATAAGCGGCAAGGACAAGGCCGTTGCGCACATATCCAAACGGATGTTCCATGACCCGATGCATGAGGAACACATGGCATATACGCTCGTCCCGTGGGCGTGGCTAGTAGATTTTAGGACCAATCGAGGCCCAGCAGGCGCTCGTACGCGCATCAAACGGGATTGCGGCATGGATAGAGTACTGCTGAGTCGACAATGGCATTAGTCTCGTCAACCCCCACCATCGGGCTCGGTGTTGGCGGTAACCGCGGTGCTGGCTCGAGCCTATAGCTCTGCCCGACCACCCAGGCCATCGACCATGCAGTCGTAGCGGTCATACGTCTCAGGTTCGAGAAGGGAATGCCCATTAAGTTCGATTCGAGCTTGATCAAGTGCCTGCGGACTTTGTATATCACGGTTATAGTGCACTTGGGCAGAAGTGGTATCAGCGCTTGAACGGTGGGAAACACTGAGTGATCAGGTGAACAACTCGACTACACTCTATACAAGCAACAACTACGCACTTGTCACTGTATAGGGAATTCTAAGAAAACGAGGAAGAGTGTTTAAAGAGCCACAACCCAGCGGTATTTTGTTACTGAGGAAGTTACGACCAATGAGAGCGACAACGTGCAGCCGCACTTCAGACAGTTGGCCACTAAAGGAACCTACAGCACGGACTTGAGATACGGTGGGCTTGGAATGGCCAGATGGTACAGATTGTCATCTTTTGGAGGGTGCATTTTTGAGGAGGCCTGATTTTCGTATTTGCGATATCTTTTTAGCTGTCGCACCACCGAGTTCAGTCCGCAGAGCAACTTTCATTATAGTTCCGTAGTGATCTGCCCAGCTGTTCTCGTACATAGAATAAATCACAAGTTGTATAGTGGTCCATGGTGGCGAGTCGCGAAAATATCCCGGGACCTCAACCTTTTCGCAAAGGACAATGGTAGGTATTGACATTGGACACAGCTGCTTTCCTAACGTCTGGGCCCCGGTACTTTCTTCCCCCTGGGTGACTCGGAGCAACAGTCTCTCTGTAAGAATTGGATTGAATCACTCTGATCAATGCGTCCCATCATGTGCACCTGAGCGAAAACACAAGAAGCACGCGGGAAATGTGACCGCAAGGGTAGCGTAGCGTGATTCTTGCTGATGCTGGTCCACCGTAAGTCAAACGATGTAGGTGACAGGAAAGTCACGCGCACCGTTAGATGAACCCTCGTGCCCGAGGGCTGAGATGGATTAGTCGCTTGTTGCGCCTAGTAGGACGTGAGCTGTCGTGACGAGGTCCACGGTCATCACGAGAAAGAGACATACCGGGTCGGCTGTGGTTGCATCTGCGGTATGTTGCCCACTTCCGGAAGCAACTTGGCTGGGAGTAGTCTTCGCACGGGATTTATCCTGTAACATGTGATGATTGATGAGTCTCCACATACAAATCCGAGGGATCAACCTTTTTCTTTTTGACGACTCCTGCAACCGTTCGCTAGATGATATGTTAGATATACCACATCCGATTTTTTATCAAGGAAGAGTACTCACTGGCTCACGTTGAGCTGCAGCTATCCGAGAAGGGCCCTGGTGTGTGATATCTGGTCTCGCTGGTGACACGGAACGAGATGGATGATGGGCATGCTGGGGCGACTTTGCGGAAGGTCGACCAGGGTCGTGCGAAACCGATTTCTTGTTACCCTTTCTCGGTAACCACTTCCATATTGAACGGCCCCGAGGTGACTCGGCAGAATCGTTGTTTTCCCTCAGGCGTGCCATGGTCATTGGTGGGCCATCTGATAACTGCGCTACGGCCTGGGATGGATCCGGCGGTAGTATTTCGTCCCCGTGGGGATCGGCAGAGGGGGACGGTGGCTGCAGCAGTGTCAACATGGAAACAAGACAAAAATAAAGTGATCACCGACCTCGTCAAAGTCAAACTGAGGCTCGGGCGTGGTTGACGGCACCTCGGCCTATGCGATCGTGAGAATTTGCTGCGACAAAAAAACGAACAGACTCATACGTCGAGGAGATGCTCGCCATCTTCACTGTGGCTGTCAGACAAGTTGGGTGGGCTGTCCTGTTGTACGTGCACAATGGAGTCAGTGTGACTCATGTCAGAACCTATGAAAGCACAGATACTTGCATAGAATGGACCATATAGCAAGTCTGGCAGAATCTTGCCAAGATCGCGAATGATAATTTTGCCGTCCACGTGTCCTGTTGCAAGAAAGCTACTATCGGAGGAAATCGCAATCGACCGCAAGTTTTTATTGTCCTCGATGGCAGGGTGAATGCGAGCCAGTGTGGATGTGTCCAGGAACGAAATTGAACCCGGTGCCAGTGCAGCAATGAACTTGCCATTTGCAGCGAGCACGATCGAGTGGACGTAGGACTTGTCAAGAATCGGCGATTCGGCGAGCTGGGACCCCGTAGCGACATCGAATGTCCTGATTTTCCTGTCGCGGGATGTGGCGAAAATTCGCTGGCCTGACCATGCAAGTGGAGTGGCTGGGGTCCAACTGGGCATGGTCGTCTGGATGATGATGAGTTCGTCGCCGTTGCGACTGTCGAAAATTTGGATTGGGCCATCGTCGCATGTGGTGGCGATACGCTCGCCGTTCGGAGAGAATCTGATTCCGCTGACACTACCGTCATGCTCGAGCGGGCCAACGAGTCTCTCCCCCGTCGTTATGCTCCAAATGCTCACTTTCATGCCCCACCCAGTCCCGGTGGCAAACCTGGTCGAATCTGGGGTGACGTCGACAGCACCCACGTAATTTGTGCCCTCCACCTCGATCACCTTTTCATGCATCTCTCCGTCCCACACACTTGCCCCCTTCAAAGCTCCGCACACTATCCACTTGTGATCTCTTGACACACAAATGGCGCGCAACTTTACTCCCGTTTGCTTTTCGACCTCTTCACCGCCCGCAAGTCGCCATTGTCGAATCTCATCGCCATTCCCGCCTAAAAGATGCTTTCCGTCAGGGTGGAAAGCGACTGCGTATACATTGCTAGAGCGACCAGTGTCAAGTACTACTGTTTGGTCTTACTGACTTATCAGCATGGTCTCTCACTCTTCGGAACTGCCACGCACCGGTATTCGTCGACGACATCTTCACCAATGGTATGTAATCGTCAGTGTTGAAAAATCAAGGAACAAGGTATTTCGATTTACTCGTGGTGCGCAAAGTTGCTCTATAAATACATTTCTTCATTCTCAAAATGGTCTGTTCACACAGGACCCTCGTGCCTTTGCTACTTATTCTCAGTCGGATCCCAGTTAGGTGACCTCGTTGCAATGAGTCCTTGTCATGTCTCGGCTGCAGGACATGGTTCACGACAACTGTGTAATACGCATACATCCTTGAAACGGGCGCGGTGAAGCTCCAGGCGAATGTTTTCCGCCACATCACTGTAAGTCCGCAGACCCACTCAAACCCCATTATATTCACACGTATGCGCAGGCTAGGCTAGCGTTCTCATGCTCCATGGAGCCCGAATGGTTGCGCTCATACATAGCGTTGTTGACGCTAGCAATGCTCAACGACAACTTCCCCGGTTCACCACGGCCAGACTGCCTCACAGACATCTCCACGGAAGCTACAGAGTCGCCAGATATTGCGCTCAAGTGCTATCCTGAGGTGTTGGAAGCGGATCCTACAAACGCGGTATGCGCGTCAGTGTAATCGGGCCTACGACATCGCCTGCATTATTCTATTGCCATCCAAGGCAGGACGGAAGCGGTACCTCGACACGTCAATGAGCAGGCGTTCGACCGCTCCGTTTACGAACTGTCGCAGTACCTCGACCGACATTGACCTCATCTGTAAAGATAGACAGGCAGCAAGTATCTCACTGAACATTTCAGGGGCAGCGGACCATGGGAATACCTTACTATCCTACTCGCAACGGGGGTTACTGCGGTTTGTCCCTGAAGTGTCCGTCGCTTGCTACATTTGGTAGTCACCAAGCATCCGATCCAACCTTTTCCTCCACTTCGTGAATATTTCTCTGAAGAGTTCGAGATGCTTCGTAGACTCGGTTTCCGTCGTGTTTATCTCCTACCTCTGGGGGGTACAAACGAATTCTTCTAGCTTGTCGTTCCTTAGGGTTTCCGTCACGGCGTCTCGACCATGCTATGGCTCCTATCAGCTCATACCATGGTGCCGATCGACCGACCCGAACGTGTGCGGCGCGCGTCACGGGCTGGGGCGCAGGGTTCAAAGCCTCGACTTGACGGGGACAGGGACAAGGAGTCAGGAACGCCATCTGAACCATCCCAAAGTCATTCGAGCTCACCGTCAGAGCCTCGAGCTTCCAAAGCTCAAAAGCTCAAAGGCTACCACCAACTCGAGCCTTGCGAACGCCAAACGACCGCGATATTGAACGACACGACGCGAGTACTCATTGTCAGTGTTCTCCCGTGATCATCATCGACGCTTATTCGACGCTAATGTGAGCGAATTTGTAGCGTCCTCGACCAGCAGTAGCAGAGATTCGACCAACGGTGATTAAGTCCTCCCAGACAAGTCTCTCCCGTCTCGCTCACCCGTATGTAGCTTGCCCACAGCCGCCTCCATCACCAAGCCGAAGTTGCCCTTCCGCCGCATGGCAGCCACTTCTCCCGAGGCAGATTCAGAAGGCATTCCTCGCCTCGGTAAATCATCGATCATGTCCATCCTGATACCTCCAGGAGACTTTCTCTGACGTTCTCGTAGGGTGTCCCATTCGCCCCCTGCTGATCAAGCACACAATGTCTCCAGGTTTATTCTCTTGCACAAGAGGACGCAGTCGCTTCAACCATCTTCGACCGTCCCATCCGTACCCTCGACCTGTTTTGCCGTCGACGATTCCTCATTGGTCAATCTCAAAGCCTGTTCGTCACTTTCGTGCAGACTCTCCCGCTCATCCTCCAGAAGAGTCCCCCCAATCATTGTCAAATTCATTCCTCGCTTTGCCCCCGCCCACGGCCAAGAGGCGATAGCGTCGTGCCTGATTCTTCCCAAATGACATCTGCTACTACACTCAGGGAAGCCCAAGTTCGTAGCCGCGGGAATTATCCCGTTGCTTCATCCCACCCCCATTCGCTGCGGATACCCACAGCCGAACAAGAACGATGCTGCTGCACCAATGGGCCAAGCCTTCGGCCCAACTCTTCCGCTCTGCGCACATCCTTGGGTGATTCCGGGCCGAAGAAGGTGAACAGGTGGATGGCGATGGTGAACCCATCACGAAACCTAGTCGGAAATAGACGTTAACATGCCGCGTTGACGGGACTCGCGCAATTTCCGATGCCGGGCATAGCTCCGTACCTCTCTGACTGGTGGCCCACCACCGCTGACTTCTAAGTTGCGCCGTCAGAACTCGCTCAGGAACTTGAATATGATATGCAAGGAACAAGGCGTCGAGAAGGACCCACCGTTTACTATTCTCGCTTTGCTCGTGCCTTCCTCCTCGGCTTTCCCCCCCGTATCCCCATCTGCGAATAAGCAGGTCAGCAAGGCCGCATTCACAACTCATCATCGTGGATCTCGGAGTGACGTGTCGGCTCTCCCGAATTCTAAGAGACCTGACAATGATGACGATCTCATGAATGCCATTCGGTTTGTCGGCACTCTGGATAAGAGCCGAATTAACCCATGAGTAGAATCATCGGGGCCATTGGCTGATACCAAGCTGCCCATCCAGGTTGCATCCCATGGACACCATTTTCCATCGTCGCCTTGATCGCTGGATTCCGACCATCCAGCCCCCCGTCAGAGTCAGAGTCGTCGTATTGCCAATCTTGCCAAGCAAAAAATATACCTGATTAGAACGATAAGACCGGACGAGAATGTCCAACCAACCTCGATCGCAGCATCGGTCTCACTGCATCCCTAGTAACAATACAGTCAGAGGATGTTTGAAATGACTTGGGTGCTTGAGGCGATTGCGTGCTCGTGCCCTGGACCGATTGCAAGGTCCCCATGCCGCTCGCCGTTTCATGTGGCCGTCGTATTAACAACGTGTCCAGGCTTCCAAAAAACACGTTTCCGAGGTTTATGCTTCGGAAGAGTTGAGACAAACCGGCAAGGACGCGCAGCACTTCTTCGGATTGATCCATGACTACATATTTGGCAGACCTACGACGCTTTGTTGATATGGTAAGTTTCAGAGTTGCCTTGCCTTGTTAGATTCTGAACCCTGTCTCTTATTTTAGTGGAATGTTCGTGGACGCTTTCTTCCCAATCTTTCATTTCTGATGTCGTGTGGCACAGGTATATGATTACCTCAACACAGATCTTATCCACAACCAGATCTTAGCATTCCGGCTTCCATCGACATTGATCGAACAGGCACGCGGCCGGGTGAACTACAAGGAAGATGCAGTCTTCTCCGACAAAGAGCTCGGAGGGATTGGAAACCGTGAGTCTCATGTAGTTTCCCAAGCGGTCAGAGTACGTGACACACTTTTCAGTCGCCGGATGAGCCGCACTTTCCCCAATCCTCAAGTCCCTCGAATGAATTGTTTTTGATGATGACCCGCTCCGAATTTTGCCCATCGAGACCAGTTACCAACCTTTCATCTCTCTCTTCCGCATGTTGGACGCACACGGCGACAAAGGGCAACTCTGGGGGCTTCGTGCGTTTTCTCATGTCTGTCGTCCTTCCCGTGCTCATTGACATAACTTACAGCCAACTATGCATCTGCTTTGTCATTTGAGGTTCTTCGTGGTCCTGCTCCCGAGTTGCGCGACTTTGTTCGTGTCAAATTCAAGAATGGCAGTGACAATGCCTAGTTCCAAACTGTGCACATATTCGGGCACCCCGAACAGGAAGTCCCAGTGACTGAGTTCACCTACCGATTGGAGATTCGTCACGCCATACAACCTCGATGACGGTGCTTTTTTTCTCAGGCTCACACGCATACAGCACCATATGGTCCCACAGGACAAGTGGGCTTCCACATGCTCGACAAGCTGGCTCCTGTTCGGGTCTGACGCTACGATTGCAAACGAGGGTGTTTTGACACCACTCCGACTTGCGCTCGTTTCATTGCTCGCCGGGGCGCGCGGAGCGACATGTCGTGAGAGAAGACGAGGTTCGTATATCAATGCCTGGCGTGATCAATCCAAGACCCTCACCCGGCCTTTTTTTTTCCAGGCCCAAGACTTGTTCGTCAACGAAAAGTCGCGCTTGCTTCCTTGTTAAAGGTAGCGCGATCGTTCGTAGTTGTGTTGCCCCCCCACACCCCTCTTTTTCCCCCTTGTGTGTGCATATAATCTACTTTCATCACGTCCGACTGTTTCTTGATGACCGGCATTGATACCATCGTTTTCTTTACATCTTCTTTTTCTTCTCATTGCCTGATGTCGTCGTCATCGTCGGGCATACGCACGTATAACATATAGTACTGAGTACTTGCATACATGTGGTAGGGTAGGTAGGTTCTTTTTCCTAATATATGGAAAGTAGGATTTCCACTCTGCTTTGTAGGACGGACACGGAGAGGGAGTGAGATTGTGTGCTCTGTATACCACTTCCTACAAGCAATGGAAACTGTGCCGATGAGTGGATGTCATCGGTAGAGCAACGTTCATTACAGTTCTGTAGCGATCTAAGAAGCTATTCTCGTACGTAGAATACATCGCAAATTGTATAGTAGTCCTTGGTGGCGAGGTGCGAAATTTTCCCGAGACCTCAACCTTTTTGCAAAGGACAATCATAGGTATCGTCTGGGCCCCGGATCTTTCTTCCCCCCGGGCCCTGGGCGACTCAGAGTGACAGTCTCTCTCCAAGTATTGCATTCAATCACCCGGATCAATGTGTCCCGTCATGTACACCCGAGCGAGAACACAACAACCACGCGGGAAACGTGATCGCAAGCCTCAGGGTAGCGTAGCCTGATTCTTGCTGATGCTGATCCACCGTCAGTCAAACGATGTAGCAGGTGACAGGAAAGTCACGCGCACTGATACATGAACCCTCGTGCCGGTTGGCTGGGGTGGATTGATCGTTTGTTGCGCCTAGTAGGACGTGAGCTGTCGTGACGAGGACCACGGTCATCACGGAGAGAGACATACCGGGTTGGCTGTGGTTGCAGATGCTGTATGTTGCCCACTACCGGAAGCACCTTGGCTGGGAGTAGTCTTCACACGGAATTTATCCTGTAACACGTGATGAGTCTCCACATACGAATCCGAGGAACAAATAAACCTTTTTCTTTCTGACGAATCCTGTGGACATTCGCTAAGATCATATATTAGACACACCATATCCAATCGTCTACCAAGGAAGGGCACTCACTGCCTTACGTTGGCCGGCAGCCATCCACGAAGTGCCCTGATGTGTGGTAGCCGCTCTCGTTGGTGATTGGGAAGGTGACGAATGATGGGCAGGCTGAGGCGACGTTCCGGAAACTGATTGTTTCTTGTTACCCTTTCTCCGTAACCACTTCCATATAGAACGGCCCCGAGGTGGCTCGGCAGTATCGATGTTTTCCCCCGGTCGTGCCGTGGTCACTGGTGGGCCATCTGATAACTGCGCTACAGCTTGGGATGGATCTGGCGGTGGTATCTCGTCCCCGCGGGGATCGGCAGAGGAGGCGGGGGACGGTGGCTGCAGCAATGTCAACACGGAAGCAAGACAAAAATGAAGTGATCACCAACCTCGTCAAAGTCGAACTCAGGCGCGGGCGTGGTCGACGGCACCTCAACCTATGTAATCGTGAGAACTTGCTTCGACGAAAAAACGAACGAACTGATTACAACGAGGAGATCCTTGTCATCTTGACTGTGGCTGTCAGACTTGGGTGGGCCAGTGTCCTGCTGTATGTACACGATGGAGTCAGTGCGACTCTTCTGGTGACGGAATGGGAAACTCCTACTGGATTAGAGTCGGGCGGTTTGCTGTCATGGCCACCTGACGTCGAAGGCTGTTCGTCTTGTCGTCCTTGCTCGCGAGTAGATGCCTAACATAGTTTGGAGGATTGAATGTATAAAGGCACAGATACTTACATGGAATGGGCCATACAAGTCGGGAAGAATCTTGCCGAGGTCGCGAATGATAATTTTGCCGTCAAACTGTCCTGTTGCAAGATGGCGACTATCTGGTGAGATTGCAATTGACCATATGTATTTATTGTCCTTGATGGCAGGGCCCAGGCGAGTCAGTGTTGACGTGTCCAGGAACGAAATTGAATCCCGTTCCAATGCAGCGACGAACTTGCCATTCGCGGCGAGGGCGATCGAGTGGGTGGTGTCGAGATTCGGCGATTCGGCAAGCTGAGAACCCGTAGCGACATCGACCGACCTGATTTTGCTGCCGAGGGACGTGGCAACAATGTGCTGGCCGTCACCTGACCATGCAAGCGGAGTGGCCGGGATCCAACCGGATATATAGGCCGTATGGATGGTGATGAGTTCGTCGCCGTTTCGACTGTCGAAAACTCGGATCGGGCGACTCATGCATGCAGTGGCGATACGCTCGCCATTCAGAGAGAATTTGATTCCGCTGACATGATCGTCCTGCTTGAGCGGGCCAACGAGTCTCTTCCCCGTCGTTAAGCTCCAAATGCTCACTTTCTTGTCATGAGTCCCGGTGGCAAACCTGGTCGAATCTGGGGCAACATCGACTGCGTTCACGCATTTTCTGCTCTCCACCCCAATCACCTTTTCACGCATCTCTCCGTCCCACACGCTTGCCCCCTTACGAGTCCCACACACCATCCGCTTGTGATCCCCCGACAGAGAAATGGCCCGCAACTGCATTCCCATTTGCTTGCTGACCTCTTGACCATCTGCAAGGCGCCATCGTCGAATCCCATCGTCGCCCCCGCCCAACACATGCTTTCCGTCGGGGTGGAAAGCAACTGCGTATACACGGTGATAGCGACCAGCGTCAAGTACTATCGTTTGGTCTTACTGAATTGTCAGCATTGGTCTATCACTCCTCGGAACTGCCACGCACCGGTATTCGTCGACGACATCCTCGCCAATGGTACACAATCGTCGGTGTCAAAATCTCAAGGAACAAGGTATTTCGGTTTCCTCGTGGTGCGCAGTGTTGCTCTATAAATACGTTTCTTCATTCTCAACGTGGTTTGTTCACACAGGTGTTCACTGCCTCGCGTTCTCACTCGGATCCCAGTTAAGTAGGCGACCTGGTTGCGATCAGTGCTTGTCATATCTCGGCCGCCGAGTGTGTAATACACATTAGACCAACTCGCGACATGGCGCGCACAAAATACACATGCATCCAATCCTCGAAACGGGCGCACTGAAGCTCCAGGCGAATGTTTTGTAAATCTGCGGACCCACTTAAACCACATTATATCCACACGTATGCGCAGGCTGGGCCGGCGTACTCATGCTCCAAGGAGCTCGAATGGTTGCGCTCACATTTAGCATCGTTGACGCGAGCAATGCTCAACGACAACTTCCCTGGTTCACCATGGCCACACTACTTCACAGATATTTCCATGAAGGCCACAGAGTTGCCGGATATTGTGCTCAAGTGCTACCATGAGGTATTGGGAGCGGATCCTACCAACATGGTATGCGCGTCAGTTTAATCGAGCGCACGACATCGTCTACAGTGCCCTACTGCCATCCAAGGTAAGACGGAAGCGCCGTACTTTGATATTTCGGCGGGCAGGCGTTCGACAGCCCCATTCGTGCACTGTCTCAGTACTTCGACCGACGTCGAAGTTGTCGCTGCGGTGTGTCCCTGCAATGTCCGTCACTTGCTACATTTGGTAGCAGCCAAGCATCCGATCCAACCTTTTCCCCCTGTGCTTCGTCAAAATTTGCTCTGAAGAGTTCGAGACGTTTCATCCCGGTTTCCGTCATGTTTATCTCCTACCTCTGTCGTTCAGATACTCTCGCTTGCATTGCAGGGTCTCGACCATGCTACGGCTCCTGCCAGTTCATACCATGGAGTCGATTGACTGACCCGAATGAATGTGTCAGGGGCCCGGGGCACAGCCCAAAGTTCCAGCTTGACAGGGACAGGGAGCGACCCCACCTGAACCATTCCCAAGTCACTCGGACCCACTGTCAGAGCCTCGGGCTTTCAAAGCTCAAAAGCTCAAGGACTACTGCCAACTCGAGCCCTAATAGCTGGCACTGCTGGCCAATGGACCATTTAAGGGGGTCTAATCTAAATACAGTAGGCTTAGACATAGGTTAGATAGGGGGGGTGGAAGAATACTAATATGTATAGTGATGAGGGTAGCTGAAAAAATCCCTACAGTACAGGGGTACAAGGGGGGATTTTGGCGAATGCCTCATCAGTTTTCAACTACAGGGTTTTTATATACTGTAGGCTCAGGGGTGATTTGTAAGATCAATCAAATCTCGTGAGAGATTTCCCATGTATTATAAAGCCGTTTAGTCATGCCAAGACTGATTTGTAACAAAGCATGAGAATAAACTTTAAATAATAGCACAAATGACTAATATAGATAGGTACCGTTCACACGTCAAATTAAGTTTGACTCACACGGTGCGGAAATTAATCCTTAACATAAATAGAACCACCTAAGCGGTTGCTATGGCAACGTGTAAGCGAAACACAAGCTAAAGAACATCAGATGTTCTAATTTAATTCTGTACTAGGCGAGAGGCGTAACAACCATACACTGGATTATTGCTAGTAAGCAAATACGTCAAAGATGAAGTCCTTCCTATGGTACGTAAGTTTGTGGGGTCCGGCCCCCAAAGGGGCTAATCTTATAGCCGAAGCTCCCACTTACAAACACCAGCGGAAGGTAATCCTAAGCGGACACCTCAAGGTCGTTGTATTGCCGTTCACTCACTGTGTTGGGCGTTGTCCAGTTTCTCTCGCTCTTCCTGAAGAGCTTGTTTGAGTGTTGGGACGGGACCATGCTTCCTCTAAAGTGATCTGAGAAAGGCCCACTCTGCAAGGGAAGTATAGGGCATCTGGTTCGTCTGGATTATGCTCACGCAGAAACCTTGCGTAATTGGCTTTAGCCAAATCGGCGAGGCGATCTTTTTCAAGGCTCGCCTCGGCATAATCTTGTGCAGCCTGTGCGATCATGACAGATGCAGGATCTTTAGACCAGTCAAAAGAAGCTTTGATCATGGAAGACCGCCACTGGGTGACCAAATTTCCCACGTTACGTGTTCGTTTACGTGAGAGAAGGAACCTTCTGTCGCCTAAGATCCAGTACTCGTAATTTAACAAGTTCCAAGTAGATTCTTAGGTTAGGTTAGGTTAGGGTTAGGTTAGGTTAGGTTAGGTTAGGTTAGGTTAGGGTTAGGTTAGGTTAGGTTAGGTTAGGTTAGGTTAGGTTAGGTTAGGGTAGGGTAGG
>JBBPNB010000282.1:0-24571 GCA_038090635.1 Rubroboletus satanas
CAATGTCCGTCGGAGCGCCAATTATTTGTTAGGGGGCGTTTTTCTCTTCGGAGCTCAGCGCAGAACTACTACCTCTTATCAGCCCATATGTTCTCTTTGGCCTATTTAGAGGCCGTGCGCGATCTTCGATATCAGATAGGTATACCCCGTATTTCCCCAATACGTCCTTCCGAGTCTACACGCTTCGTACAAACTACTTTTCCATCGTCACACCAAGGTCATTGAGGTCATCATCATAAATTTTACCTAGTACATCTCGCCGAACTCGTGGTCAAGTTTACACACGCCCGATCACCTAGCTGACTGTGGTATCGATGTCATATTTATCAATCATCTTTGCTACAAATATTTGAATTCTATGATCGAGATCTTTGACTACGAGAGGTTGGGTTCCATGAAATTCCACGAAGCGTGTGTTTGTAGTGCTGTCGTGAGTCACAGCGCAATAAGTTGAACCAATTCCTCTGAATTATTGAGGCGCGTTGTTACCACACAGTAGCTGTCCATGAATCGTCAATACTAATTCTGTTACCATGAGCAAGAGAGTCGGCCCACCTCAAGGATGATGCAACCAAAGGAATACACATCGGCTGATGATTTTGGTCGTCAAACAGCTCTGGCGTAGCCCATCATATAACCCCAGGGCCAGTCGAACGCTGATCCAAGTACATATGTCGCTTCCCGAGTACAGTAGAAAGTCCGAAATCAGTTGGCGGAGGATTCTATCATTCTTCGTTGATGAGGATGTTAGACTACGCAGGAAAGCATTCACTGTGGGAGCTCACAAAGTAAAAATCAGCCCGCGCTTGTTAGGTCGCCGTGGCACAGGGGGATCGAATGCACTGATGACCACGATGACTAAATCAGGGGTTACATCGAAATACGACAGTCTCCAAGACTTACAACATTGTAAGCAGGGACCGATTCCACATAGCCGGGTCTCTTGGCCCAATCAATCGCCAAGTCAACGACGACTTACAATAGATAATTGCTCAGCAAGCGAGTATGTTTTGTCGGCGTCCTTGAAAAATGAGTGCAGGGTACGAACCCCTTTGCCATACAAAGTAATGGAACGATATTTCGGTGATTATGACCAGAGTCCAAGCTCTCGTCGTAGATCCTAAGTCAAAGCGAGGTAAGGGTGACTTGGCTTACTTTACCGGGGACTCGTGCCAGTGGTCTTCGAGACGGACGACACCAGAATAGAAATATTGTTCAATGCTTCCGGGGCCTCGGAAGGGGGTAAACACCGGTACCTGGCAGAGAGAGCTGATTCGCACGATCACGTTGATCTTCGGGGGATTGGCACTCCTTTGCAAGGCCTTGGCTCGTTCACTGCTTCCTCATCGTCCACTTCCAATGTCACGTTCGCCAGCACCACAGTCGTCCAACTCCCTCCTTCTTCGCCGCCAGCTGACGGAACTCACGAAACGTCCCGTTGAGGGTTTTTCCGCAGGTACGGGCAATGTTCCTTCATGGTTTCGATCTCCAACGGATCCCTGACAGAATTATGGGAAAAGGACTTGTTGATGACAACAATCTATATGAATGGGAAGTCATGATTATCGGGTGAGTCGTTTCTGTGGGTTTGCTGCACCGTGCCACCTTGCTGATCTCTTCACAAGGCCACCTGATACTCTCTAGTGAATACTTCCCCTGTCACCAGACATGTCCTGCTGCTGATCCCATTTCTACCCAGCGAGGGTGGCTTCTTCAAGGCCCGATTGACTTTTCCACCCGAGTATCCTTTGCTGCCTCCCAAGATGAGGTTCCTCACTCCGATGTGGCACCCGAACAGTTGGGTGATCTTTCAGCCAAGAAACGATTTACATGCTGAGATACAACACAGTCTACCCAGATGGCGTCGTCTGCATTTCGATCTTGGTGAGAATCGCGCAGAGTCATTCGAATTGAGCTCATCGAATGCTGCTCAGCATGCGCCTGGTGATGACCAGTATGGTTATGAGGATGCGGGCGAACGATGGATGCCCGTTCATACGGTCGAGACCATTGTGCGATTGCCCTTGGATCTCTTGATTGTGGAAGCTGATTATCGTGTACCGTAGCTCATCAGCGTGATATCTCTTTTATCCTCGGACACCCCCAACACGGACAGCCCAGCTAACGTGGATGCAGCAAAAGAAATTCGCACTGATCTAGCTGGTATGTTTCTCTACACACCGAGGATCACCACAACTCACAGATAGAGATAGCTTACAAGAAGAAGGTGCGACGGTTGGTGCGGCGTTCTGCAGAGGAGGCGATGTAGTTGATTGTTGTTTCCGTACCCAACCCAGTAGTCGTCGTGTATCCCCTTTTTTCGCGACTCGGGTCTGCAACCATGGCTATTTCACGTGACCGATGGGTTAGCGGTGTTTCATCTTGCCCATCCACCTCCACCTCGCATCCGACCCTCACCTCCGCAATAATTTCAACCAAATGTCTGAACAAGCTGGAGAGGCAAGTCTGTTCAAGGTTTTCCGTGCATCTAACCATAACCAACATAAATGTAAATCCCCACGTATGTCGAACATCCAATCTATACTCTCGCCCATGACTCTATAGGCCGTGCCCGCAGCGCAAAAGGGCAGTTGGACATCCTTTCTGAAATCGTCAGTCAAAGCTGCTGTGCGGGTGGTCTAGTGCGCTGAATCATGCATCTTCACAGCCTCGCCGGATTTACGGGGGATTTATCCGCCATGACCGCCCCGCCATTCATCTTGTCACCCACGTCGCTCACTGAATTTCCCGGTGTGTCTCCTTGCATGGGATTGTGGTCGTTGACACTGATCTGCTTGTAGCCTATTGGTGTGAACGCCCAGAATTGTTTGCCAAGATCGCAGACGGCAAGACAGAAGAAGCACGTGCCTTGGCCGTGTTGCGATGGTTCATTGTAATGCTTGTTCCATGTTCTTGCGCTTGTCGGAGCTCATATGGACCCTTTTTAGAGTACCCTCAAAGGTCAATATACCTCACGCAATGAATCGATGGGATCTGAGAAGAAGTAAGTCACGTCCAGTCATGTATCCGTGAAGCTCAATCGTGATCCAGGCCTTTGAACCCTGTACTCGGAGAGTAAGTGGACTACCAAGGCTGAGGTGTGCTAGCTGACGACCTCAGGTTGTTCTACGGCTATTGGCCGGAGACGACCGAGCAGGGGGGCAAGACTACCCTAGTTGTTGAACAAGTCTCACACCACCCTCCCATTACTGCCTATCGCATAGTAAATAATGCAAAGGGTATCGTGTTGAACGGCCATAATGCCCAAAAGACAAGCTTCAGCGGTCTGTTGCTGACTGTACTCCCTTTGTGCATTTGTACCACAGGCTGACGCATATAGTTAGGTGGTAGCATCATCGTGAAGCAGGTTGGTCATGCCATCCTGACGGTCTCCCTGCCATCTGGTGGGAAGGAAGAGTACTTGATCACCCTTCCACGTCTTCGCATCGATGGTCTCTGGTATGGCTCTCCTTATATCGAGCTCGCCGACACGAGTTACATCCAGGGGTCGAATGGCTGGCAGTCCGTGGTAGGGTCACTGTCCGTGTCGAGCATTCACACGCTTATGATAAGATGTTAGATCGAGTACAAGGGCAAGGGGTACTTCTCTGGCACCTCCCACTCGTTTAAAGCGACTGTTACACATCCTACACACTCTTCTGAGCGTGTTATTCAAGGAACGTGGCACACCACGTCGACGGACAAGTCAACTGGTGCCACGTTTCACGATGTTACGCCTCCAAAGAAAGAAGTTACTGTCGCACCAGTCGAAGAACAAGGTGAATGGGAGAGCAGGCGCTTGTGGTTTGGTGTTGCCAAGGGTATCAGGGAAGGTGACTTTGAGACCGCCGCGAAAGAGAAGGGCAGGATTGAGGTAAGGGTATCATCATTGCGACTCCGACGGGTAGTGACGCTATCTGGTATTAGAATGAACAAAGGCAGAGACGGCGAGATGAAGCTGCTGCTGGGACCACATGGGGTCTGAAACATTTCGAGCACATCGACAGTGACCCTACTTGTTAGTCTGTTGACACTTTCACATTCTTCGTGTCCGACTAACCCTCCTCAGATGAGCGTCTCGCAGCGCGGTTCTCTGGAAATCCAGCTACGGAGGATGCCTACGTTTACTTGAACAACGGTCCATTAGAGTAGAGGATATCCTGTTGCTATCTCAACCATCGGAGGATTACATCCACACTGCTGCACGCATGGTCAGACGTCTACAGGCGACTTTTGCTTAGCTTTACGGTTCCCCTATTTCCCTGTATTCAACGAACAGGACTTAATTTGTTCTTTCACTGCACATCGAAAGACACAGACAGCTACTCGTCATCAGCGGTGCCATTGTATGCCGCGTCCGCTCTTTCAACTCTACGGCTACCTTTTCCAGTCCGCCAACGTGCATTGGCAACTTCGACATGATCGAGCCTCTTTCGCAGAACTATGGGGACGTATCTGGTTCCCCTTCTATATGTACCACCACCCAGGGGCACACCAAGCACTGGAGGCTCCTTGTTCGCTAGCAGTGGGATCGTCGATGTCGTCAGTCCTGTCGTACTGAATGGAAAGTACCGGGGAGGCGTTGAATGATACTGAGCGGTGGCTGCTAAAAAGTGTGCCTCGAGGGTGGTATGGATGAGGGAACGCTGGTGTACAGAATGTAGTTGGTGATACAGGTCGCCCTTGGTCCTTGCTTCCTCGTCCCCACTGTCATCATCGCCAGTTTGCCACCGTACGTCCGAGTCTGCAAAAGCGCATTCCCAAAGCATGAGCGGCAGCGCGTCTGCCATTTGGTATTCTGGTTTTCGGTCGACGATGGGGAGGGGTGCATCGGTGGAGGGGGAGAGGGAACGCTCGGACCCGTCGACGTTCATCAGCGTGGGCGCGATCGACGGGGATTCGAGACCCGCACCGACGAGAAACAAGATCGCCATGATATGTCGCACTTGGTGATAGAGAAACGCAGAACCAACGAGGTCCAAGACATACACGGCGTTCTCGCCCTGTCCCGAGACGAGGGCGATGTCGGCATTCATGATCCGACGACGAAAGTCGGTGATCTGTTTCGCTGGGTCTAGTTTGGATAGATTACGAAAATCGTGTTGGCCGACGAGGGCGGTGGCGGCGTGTTGCATGCGGGTGACGTCGAGGTCGTGCGCGGTGAAAAAGTATTTGTAATGCCGATGTGTGCAGTTGAACCGGGCGGAGAAGTCGGGGGATACAGGGGACCAAGCGAGAACGCGAATAGTTGGCGGGAGCACGCGGTTGAGGATGGAAACGTAATGCAGCTCTTCGGTGCGCGGAGGTGGGGCGGACGAATTCGAAGGAGGTTCGTCAGCGAGGTCGAATGACGGGAACTCTGGGGGTACTTGGTCGATGTCTGGCGTTGCGTCGGGCACAGTCTCCGGTCCCGCGGTTGATGAACCTGCCCGGTCGGATAGTGGTCCGTCAGGTTCAGACGCCAAGGCTGCCAGGTCCGCGCTGCTGACCGCCGGGCGCGCGCTCCTCACCCAGAGCGAGATGACTTGTCCAGCAGCGCTCACACCCACGTCGGTTCTCCCGCACCTCTCCCATCCACATCCGTCCAAACCAGCCTCTGCATCCACCAATCGCGCCTTTGCGAACGCCTGGAAGAGTACCTCCTCGACGGTCGGCAACGGGGTAGGGTCGATCTGATACGCCAGACCATTATACTCCCACCCCGAATAGCAAAACTTGACTGCGATCTTGCGAACGGGATGGTCTTTGAAATGAAACGGACGTCCACCGGTACCAGCAGGAGAGAGGCCGGGCTTCAAGGGACGCTTGTGATGACGAGGACCTGCTTTGACGCGTTGCTCGAACTCGGTAAGACGGGCGATGAGCTCTTCTTTGGACCAAGTTTCGTAGTTGGGTGACATGACCGGCACATGGGCCTTTGACGGCAAGTAGCGATATCGAAAAGAAAATCTTGCAAATCGCATCACCGAATTGAGTCGTGTGTTTTCAACCAGTCACGAGTTTCAAGTGCCCATCGTCGGACCACTACCTTGCGTATGCTCAATCCCGTCGAACTTGATTGCAGACTGGTGAGCGGTTGGTACAGCTCATACAGACGAAACGGGTGTTCAGTTTTCGTGATGTGGGCGGACCAACTTGGGCGGACTACGCCGCTTGCAAAACACGTCTGATTTGGATTCCCGCAGGATACCCCCAGCTACGCGCACGGGTAGTAACCCAACACCAGTTGATAATTCGTGGTGCAAGCAGCGTATGTCGATCTACCCACTCACGATCAACTTGTACGCATGCTAGCCTGTATGGGGTTGGAGTTGGTCAACTCATATTCCCTGTGCGAGCGTTTCCACGCGACGTGGTCCAACTAGGGGCACTAGTGAGCATTGCCATTGCGGAGCTGTCGAGATCGCATCGGAATCCTCCAGTACATTTCGGGTATGTACATCTGACATGGGATATGTCGTGAATATATCTACAGTCCTTCGCACCCGACTTCGATCGTTCTTTCAAACTCACTTCTGCAAGATATCATAGTGACCAGGTCTAGCCAACAGATCATCAACGACGCCGATCAGAATCGACACAACAATCGCTCACCGGTATAGTAAAACTAGTGGCTCAGCACCACCCGATGCGTTCTCTGAAAAATCGACAAAGTTGACCTGGCCGTCTGCGGCGTGTCCATCCAGATAAGCAACCTTGACATGGACATTCAACGCTTGGGCGAGGGCAGCCACCTGGACGTGGTCTTTTTCGTTCGAGATGTAGTAGTCCGTCGCTGACAGACATGTATGTACACTCACCCGCCTCTTTTCCGAGCGGTTCCACGAATCGCCTGCAGAAATCGTCGACGGAGGTTTGCATTTGAGACTCGGGGTCGAAAAGAAAGTCTGCAAATTGTTCGTCGACACGCATCTGGGCAGAAGTCAGCAGACGCATGTACATCACGATATAGTTGGACGCTAAGGGGAACGGGTGAGAGGGACAGAGACCACATTTCGATTGTGACGTACTGGCTGGGTCCGTAAAACTATCCCAAAGATCTTCCTTTACGTGCGTACGGCCTGGATGATGAGGTTGAACCAAGCTCTGGAGGATCTCATAAGGTTGCCCATAGACACAATCATCGAAACCGGCATTCGCGAGCATATCCCTGGTTGCAGCAAACCGATCTTCTTTGTTATGCCCGGGGGACCTTATAAGCCGATCTAGGAGAGCAAACGCCAACGCTAAAGAGCTGAAATGCATCAAAAGTGAGATCACAACGGATAGAGTAGAATCACCTCGATAGAAACAATCACCGTCGCCTAAAGAAGTGTGCAGTGAGATTTCTGATCGTGTCACAGGTGGAGATGTCACACCAACCTTTAGCACGAATTATGATTCCATACCCTCGATTGATCAGGGTAGCTATCTGAGCCAGAAAATTGGGGGCATTGGAATATTCATCTCGCAGGACGGACGTGAGTTCAGGCGGAGAGACCAGAGGACGCTCCGACTCCATGCTTTCCTCAAGGAGCCTCTGTAGAGAGCGGTCATTGGTCAAGCCGATGTGACTGGACGAGTACACCTACTTGATTCATTTCATAGAGCTGTGCCTGTGTGAGATCAGAGATGTCTGAAGGCGAAGGTGTAAGCCATTCAATTAGTCGCGCCACAAAGGTTCCACGTACCCATATCCTCTGGCAAGATAGGATGTCCGATAAGAAATGGTTCCGGTTCGACTGTCTGACCGCCGATATCTTCGGGTAAATGGGTGCTTCTCAACCTCGCTGCGACAACCGCCAACGTGAACATCGAAAGATACTATCCTGTACTTTGTGGACTTACGTGGACTGGGCGGTTTTGCACACTCAGAGCGATCAGTGATTGGCATTCGAGACAGCGACGCGAGATCGCAATGAATCTGTGCTGTTCAGTTGACGGGATGAAGATCGGTCCAATATTTGTCCCTGGCTTAGATATAACACACGTGACGGAACGCGTAACGATATTTGCATCTGTTTGTCATTGCCTTGCGTTTTCAACACACATCAATAAATCCAACAGCTTGTAGGTTTTTCGGATTATCGTAACATAACAGGTTATACTTTAGGAAACCGCAAATGCCAAATGTTAGAATGTCTGGTCCAAGTCCCACTCACGTACACATGCACGGATTTGTTTTGTCGTAAATTCCTGGAGCCGAACAAGCTCGGAACCGTATAACGGGGCAACTATAACTCAAGTACTCACAATCGACCCTCTGGTGGCACAACCATGGCGATCGCGAAACTATTCCTTCTCCTCGTCGTGGCGATCGCTCAACAGTACGCGACCACATCGCCCAACGTCCGACCCCCCTCCAATGAACTACGCGAACAACGCGGTTCAGAATGCGCAATACCCTATTTCACCGCCTTTGCCAGAGTGCGTTTTCTTTTGTTCAAACGTGAAAATACTATTTTCACCTTCCTTCCATAAGACCCTGATGTGGTCCTGGGCGTTCCTCGAGGGCTCGGTCCTCTTTGCACTGAGCGACGACTGTCCACCCAGCCTCGCTCGCCTTCTCCTCCACACCTTCCTCCCCGCCTCAGACCCCACCACCACCACCACCACACTCACCACACTCACGCCCACCTTCCTCACCGGCGCCCTCCTCACTCTCTTCGGCACCCTCCTCCGCGCACACTGCTTCCGCACCCTCGGTTCGCGCTTCACCTTTGAACTCAGCATCCGCGGCCCCTCGCATGCGCTCGTCACGGACGGCGTGTACGGAGTCGTACGACACCCGAGTTATACGGGCGGCGTCGCGATCGGGGTGGGGTGGTTACTTTGTATACTCGATCCTCGGGGATTGGTCGTCGGCGTGTGTACGGGCGGATGGGTTCCCGTTCAGACGTCCAACGGCGGCGGCGGGGACAGTGGACGTGGAACCGTGATGGCCCTGACGGCCGTGTGGGCGACCGTGTTGAGCATGGTCTATGTGGCGTTGAACAAGCGCATGAACAAGGAGGACGCGATGCTCGAAGAGAACTTTGGGGAGGCTTGGCGGGCGTGGGAAAAGAGGGTTCCTTATCGCTTGGTTCCCGGCGTATATTGAGCAGTTTTTTTTGTTTGAGCGGTGGTTGAAGCCCAGGGGAAAAGGGTGATATGAGTTTCGACGTCTGTCTATGTTTACCCATGTAACGCATATGCCCGCTATGGGAATCTAGTAGCTTCGTCTCCTTGTAGAAGTTAAGTGGGAGCTCGTAGGATGTTTATGGTACTGACGAGGAGACGCAGAGGTCCTCAGCATATTCAGCCTCTGACCCGTCGCGGCCGCGATCACGGTCGCGGAAACCTGGTTCAGTTCGTTTGGTTTCTCGTTCGCATTCAGGGATACAAAGTTACAGTTGAAACCTAACAGTACTGGTAAGTTGTGTCTGTTCAGCTGCAAATCAGGAGACAAATGCTAATAGCTTACCTGCGAGACCAATTACGTCAGTGTCATTCTACTCAGCCATGAGATATCATCGAGACAGGTGCCGGTGATAGTTCCAGCAGGATCTTTGGCAATCTCAAACGACCAGACATCGCGAAGCTGTATTGGCCACGGTGAGCGATCTACGTGGAAAGGAACAAGAGGACTGAGATCACATACTTGGACAGCTTTTGCGTGGAAGAGCAGGTTGCCCCAACGTGAAGACGATTGCCGTAGTCGTGGGCCTTGCCGCTGAACGTCGGTTCCACTTGAACACGCTCTCAAACATGAGTTTCCAACGACTCTTTTCTGTGTATATAACGTACATACGGGTACTCCGATAGATACTTAATCCACCGAAGGCCGTGATGAAGTTCGCGGCGCGAGAAACGCAAAATACTGCCGCGATCGCTTGAGTGACGGCAAAGCCTTGCAAGCAGAGTAGCTGCTCCCTAAGAATACTGTCGCGCATGTTCATCGAGTTTACCAAGTATTTCTTCTTGCTCCTCGTTAGATTTCCTCCCGCTGAGAAATGGTCAATAACATGGCAAAGCGTCAACGCCGCTAGAACCGAGACTCACAAAGACTGGGCGAATACAGGCACGTGTGCCGGGTCCTTGATGTATCCCAGCTCGATCAAGGCCCTTTGGCGAGTCGCGAGCCTGGAGGCACACACATATGTTCGTGAATGACAGATCAAGAACCTAGAGAGCCACCGACTCACTGTTCCGTTGGCGTAGGTGCCGGCTTATGGTGTTTACGCTTCGGAGGCCATTCCATTTCCGGCGTTTTCGACCGTTTAGTCTTGGTCTCCGCTTCGGCATCCTTGGATTTTCTTGCGGTGGCTTTGCGTCGTTTATGTTCCTGAAGCAAGTTGAGCGTTCTGAATGAGCTCTTCCAAGTGATCTGTACCTTGAGTGCATTCCGAGATCGCTCCTCCTCGATCCGACTAGGAAGTAACACGTCATCGTTGCGATGACTATACTTCACGCCAATTGCACCCAGCGTCTTTTGTATATCATTTTCGTCGAGAACCTCGGGAGGGTCTGAATCAGACGCTCGTCATTATTTCGAATGAACAGATAGACTGCCTACCCACCATCATCAAAGAGTAGAGCAGTCAACCCACGCAGCTCCGCCTGTAAGAGATATCAATGTCCGGGGGTCAAGCGATGAAGACATTATGTCAACCTCTTCCTTCCCCCCTTTTTGGTCTGCTTCCTGCACCCAGTCATCCTTGACCCTTGATCGTCGCCTCGATTTCCCCCCGAGATGCGCCAGGGCCCAGTCAAGTTCAATGATGGATGCTTTTTCGATCTGGTGTTAAACTTCTAAGCACAGCTGCCATCATTATGGATCCAGTCCCCCAAGCTTACCGTGAGCTTGGTAGCAAGGGTATCTTCGTGAAGTTTGAATATGTTCCTCGCACCGAAAAGCTCGCCTTGTCTACTGGAATCTCCTTGTACACCCGAGAAATACCTGACAACACCAATCCTGTCGTATTCATCTGTCGACTATTCGGGCACACTCACCTCGTTTGCACACTAGCTTGGTAGCCAATAGCCATTTGCTGTTGCTTGTAAAGCTGTCGAGCGTAGATTAATTCCTCAATCGAGCCTGCTCCCAAGAGTCGGTAGACGTGGACGTCACGGGTCTGACCGAAACGGTAGGCCCTATCCATAGCTTGTAGGTCATGGGCGGGATCTAAATACGAACCCAGTAGTCAATGAAATGCAGCACTAAGTGAAGTCAAGTGTACTCACTCCAATTAGGGTCTGTACAGCGTTAGTTTCGTCAAAAAGTAGACCGGCAATTCGTTGGCACTCACCAAAGATGACCACTTTGTTGGCACCAGTTAGGTTCAGACCAGTCCCCCCAGCCAGGGTGGAGATCAGGAATATGAAGATATCTGGATCTTGATGAAATCTATCAATCATCGGCATCCCTGTATGGCGTGAGTTCCTCCAGTGCCGAAAATGACGCTCTATTCCTTACTCTCGGGCTGACTTGTGGATCCGTCTAGTGTCAGAAAACCGTAACCTGTATTGGTATGAACAAACGGCGTCTCGACTTTTCATAGATAATTTGATCACACCGCGGTTCTTCAGATGGAATTCTAGCATATCAAGCAACTTGACTGATTTTGTAAAGATGAGAACCTTGTTCGATCGGTCCTTTTTCCAATCTTTGAGTAGTGTATCAAGGACCTGGGGACCATTTTGTTAGGTGAGCACGCCAAATCGAGAAACTCTACCACCCACAGTCCATTTACCACACAAAGATGGCTGCATCATGGCCGTCCCGAATTTTGGGATGGATTCCCCTGCAAATACGAGCTCGGCGAGCTCGCGATGCCGGACGGTCTGTTGTGGGATGAGAATGTGAAAGACAACCAGATCCCTGGAGTTCTCACCTGCTCTTGATTATCGGTGGGGGCTAAAAGACTTGTTAGCTGTGTGGTTACTTAATCTATGGAGGGCGTTACCTGGGAGGATCAGCGCCAAGTGATTTGAGATCTTAATCAAAATCGATGTGAACTTCAGAACGTCTCCCTTTCCGAATGGATGACAACACTCTTTACGCCTTGAGAAAATATCAGCGACCGTTAACTAGCCTTATTCGTTGTGAACGAACTTTTTCCTTGACCCACAATCGCAAAATTCGTCCTTCCGGACGATGTTCTGGACTGGGTCCAGTGCAAGAATGCGTCTGTATACTTTGATTTGTTGTGGTGTCAGAGGACAGAAGACGACCTCGTCAATCTTCGTTGGTAGCTGTGCAATTTTTGCATGTTATAGGATGAGGGATCAAGAGCGGAATCATCTACCTGATTCTTAATGATATCTTTGGTCCTGGAAGACTCGTTAAAGGACTGAGAAAATACTGCGACAGATAGCTTACCTTCGTTTAAAGAACTTTGGCAGTAACTGGTCCCGGACAATCATTGCAACAGCCTACAGAGATTCAGCCATACTCTTGGAACGATGCAAGGTGTCGCAACGCACCAACGCTTTGGTTCTCTCCTCCTCCGTCGCATGCGCTGATTGACCCACAGTCAACGGTTTAACAACGAATCCTTTCCATTGTTTCATCGACCCCAGCTGCCCGGGGTTCGTCCAGTCAAGGATTGTCCACAGTTCATTGTAAGAATTCTGTATTGCTGTTCCTGTCAAGCCGAACCGTCTCGTACACGCAAACTGGTGGTACGCCCTGGTAATCTTGGATCGGGGGTTTTTGACACGGTGCGCTTCATCGACCATGATAACCGACCAGGGTAACTCGTCGAGTAACGAGATATCCTTGCGTGCGAGATCAAACGAAGTGATTACTGCGAGCATACTAGTGAACCTTCCTCAGAAGGTAAACAGAAAGCCTTCACCTACCTACATCTAGACGGCCCATCTTGAAATCTGTGAGAACCTCCTCTCGGCACGTCGGCGAGCCAGTATAGGACCCAACTTCAAAATAGCCCCACTGATAGCTTACTAGTTGACTGGAGCCGCTTCTGCGAAAATCCAAGGGCACTCACCTTCTCAAACTCACGCTCCCAATTGGGGACCACCGTGGACGGTGCGATGATCAAGCAAGTCGGCCATACGGCATTCGCAGGAGGAAGAGTTCGATGCCTTTTCCATTCTACACCGTCTTGGAGCGTTGAGACATGGTTTCGTCTCCGATCCACATCTCGCCGATCCCCGTACTTCTTCATGATTGCAGAGAGGAATGATATCACTTGGATGGTCTTACCTACCATATCATACAGCAGCTAAGACGCGGGATGCTCCGATGGACGATACAATCAGCACTTACCCTGCGATCAAAGTAGTGCGAAGAGATTTCAGAGCTAGGAGCAGAAGCAAAAAAAAAAAAGACATACAAGACCCATGTCATCGCCGAGAAGTCCGCCTCGTCCTTCATCATACAAGTCCCAGAAAAACTGCACACCCTCACGTTGGTATTCTCTTAAATAAGTGTTGATCGCAGCTGGTATCATGATATTCTTCTCGCGGTTAAGAACAAAAGGACCAAGGTATTTCTGGCCTTCGCAAAGCGGGAGGCCTGGTCGAGGACTGAATGCCTGTAGAAGACAAGTTTAATGCAAGGAAAACGACGTAGTACGATGGGGGTGCAGACGGGATTGGCAATCGTCTCCTCTGCGTCTTCAGATTCCGTCTCGGAGTCTGACGGGACTAGGGAAACCACTCGGGCTGCAAGAAGTCAGATTCTTTAGTTCCATGGAGAACATTTGGGACTGCATACCAGTGGAACGTGCGGTTTTCACGAGTTCATCCTCTGATTCTGATTCTGTCTCAGAATCATCTAGAACGAATTAGCTCGATAACTAAAAAAATCTTTTATAATTCACAACATACCCTCCACGGGAGGCGTCTGTTTCCATTTTGATACGGGCATGAATTGAGGAGAGGAGGGTGTCTTGCGTTTCAATGGTTGTACAACCGGTTCTGCCTCCGACTCTGATTCCGTCTCAGAATCATCCACAACTGGGGTCACGCTGCCTGTACTAGGCATTGCCTCTTTAGATTTCAAAAATACCGTCAATGTTCTAGAAACAACAGGTTTCTCCGTGTCGCTGTCCTCGTTTGAGCCGACGTCCGGTATCTCGTCATCTACTTCTGGGCCTTCTTCATCCTCAGAGGCAGAGTGTAGGTCCAGGTCATCGCCTGAATAAATCAAGGTCATGCGTGTCCATGAGATCAATACCACATTTCCATACCGAAGTACTGCAAGAGAGGATTCGCTTTTGGCTCTTCAGCGCGACGAGACGCGTTTCCTGCACCATACAAAATATGTATTTACCATCTACGCATAAATATACACTCACCAGAACTACTCGAGGGTCGAGTACCACCGAGGACGTCACTCCGTCTCGTCCGGGACTTGCGGGGCGGTGACGCATCCGACGATTTACGACCACGTTTTGGTTTGCTTTTCGTCTCGTAAACGAGCGCCCCGGCAGTGAATTCCGGGTCGGAATCCGGTTCTATGACATTTTATGTCAACGCGTCGTAAATCTTCGTATATGTATATGGTTTCCGTACCTAGGGGCGCAGGTATCGAGTCCAAAGTCCCTGTGCACAATATCGTCAATACATGGCGCAAACCAATGAGAGATGCGACGTGACTCTGTTGATATGCAGATGCTTTCGCCTTCCCCTTTCCGTAAGACATCGCGTAGTGGATGAACGAGGCAAAGAGTCACAGCGACAATTGATTCGAATTTCGCGTCTCAATGAAGCGCACGTGATAAAGTCACCTGATCCAAGCATTACATTACGTCATTGTCTTTACTGGCATTCGTTGTGGCCGCAAAACAGTACAATGTTTTCGAGCGCAGTAAATACGGACAACACATAGAACCAGGGGTACGGAGGACCATGGCGAGCAAAAACATGAGAGCACAGAAGCATTTAAAAGAGCAAGTTACAACCGAAGAGAGAAAATATACGGGGTTAAGGAGGGTTGGTAGGCACATGTCTCGCAGGAGGGCGGAAGTTCTTATACTAGGAACAGTCAAGGGAGCCGAGTTGTGATTAGGTTGCAACGAGGGAGCAAGGAAAGACAGTGTCCTGGATATGTACAGCGCGTCACAGGGTTTCGACGATCAGTCGTCGTCGTCGTCGGCGACTTCTTCACCACTCTCCTTGGAAGCGGCCTTTGCCTGTTGGGTTCAGGAGTTAATTAGGGGGAAAGAGCATAGGACAAGCGGACGCACGCCAGTCATGGATGCTTTCTCCTCCTCAGCTCGTGCTTTATCCTTCGCAGCCATATCAAGATAAGGCTGAATGGGATCATCAGCACATATGGAGGACAAGGCACGAATGTGTTTACCTTTTTCTCATCTTCATCGAGTTCCTTCCATTTCGCACCGAGAAGTTTGCCGACCTCGCCTGTAAACAGCCTTTAGATGGATATGGCACGGTAACAGGGACCCACGAACCAAACCCAGCGTCGGGGTTCTCGGCCTTGATTCTCTCTCTCCAATCTTGGCTGAAGAACATGTAGGCAGAAAGAGCTCGCTTTGGCCCCCCCTTAGCCTTTGACTTGGTGCCTTTGGCAGTTTTGCTTTCGGATTTCTCAGCAGCCTTGCGCTGTTGACGAGTGTGAGCAACAACATATGAAAAAAAAACGGTAAAGGCATGGATGGATTGAAGTAAAACATAGCATATATGCAGCTGTATGGGTGTTTGATAGACAAAGTGTGACGAACAAACCTTGGGTTTAGCTTCCTTGGGCATCTAGAAGAGAGAAAACGAATTAGTAAACGATTCAACACGTCGTGAACACGCGAAAAGGTGTGCAAGTCAAGTGGAGTGTTGTGGAACACGGTGCGTGTCGACGCGTCGGTGACCAAACAAATACGGTACCAGAGCGGCATGATAGAGCACAACCCCGACGACTGGGAGCGACGAGGAAAAAAAGGGTTGTCTGGCATCGCCAGGCATCGAGGAAGACGATCTACGAATGGATAAAATAGAAAGGTGGGCCAACCTTTGTTGTATGCTACAGCGAGGGGTGTAGGGGAATGATTGATTTAGGCGGGTGGACCGCGCGGTACAGCTATAGGCAAGGTTGGCTGGGAGCGTTTTGGCGGGTGGGAGCCTCGTATAAGGGGGCACCTGGCATTTTCCAACCGTGAGAATTGAGCACGGACTCGCTCACGTAAGCACCGTTCAACAAGCGGTCTTTTCCGGACATCTCCGGCGCGTCGACGTGTTGCACCGCACGCGTTCCATCCTCCTCTCGGCCGGCCTCTTCGGCCACGTCCCCGGGCGTGACCACTTCTTTCCGGGGGGTCTCCAAAGTGTCAAATATTGACGTAGATCTCCTGAATATAACCCAAGGCCTATCTACACTACATAGATATTGTCCCCATGTGCCCCCCGTATGTAATTATGGGCAGATCTACAGTATACACGGATAGATGCGCGAAAGCATGCTGCCTGTCTCTCTTAGTTGCGCAAAGAAACACACTGGTTTCAGAGCTTACCTCGAAGCGAATAGAGTAGTCTAATGGAATGAGATACTAGCCATTGGATTCGAAATCAACGTCAGGCAGACACAGCTGTCCTAGGCCCAAGTCAGGCAGTCGCGCCATTTTGACGAGCAGACTGAGCCCTTGGTCACCAGCGCCTGAGCCCGGACTATTGAGGAGTTGCCAAGTGTAATCGTCTATTTCTTCTGCCACGCGACCCCAAGTATTCTTGATAACGCCGGGGTGATTGAAACTTGCCATAATGAAGCAGAGTGGTGAACCTAAGGAGGAATCGTCAATACATGGCCCCATGGTTGGACGATCGCCTACATAAGCCAGATATCTCCTGTTCGCGAGCAAGATACGGTGATGGAGTCTCAGGGAAGGGCTTGGGAGTGTCTTGGATAAAGTCCGGAAGGACATCGCCCAAACTATACAAGCGTCGACACGAAGGACAGACACGACCCGTAGCCCGACTTTTGTTGTACCACAGGATCTGGACAGAGGTCGGTACCCGTGAGCCGACTCAAACAGATGAACATACGATGGCAATTTCCTCGGGTAGGACAGTGCATAGCATTTGTAGGATCTCTTCTTGGGCAAACTCTGCGCACAATGCATCATCCAAGGCGGGGGGCTGAGCAAAGAAAGACACGAGAAAGGCACGCGTATCGCGGACACGAGGCCCGTTACCAGGATCGTATATGTTGGGAGCAGCGATGAAAACACCGTCATCATATGGATAAGGAGCATCGGAAGGAGACTCGTGAGGATGAGGATCGTCGACGGTGTCACCAAGGTCGTAAATTTGGCGGGGTGGCTCTGGGAGAGTTTGTGAGGGTTGCGAGACATGTTGATTTTGTGAGGGCTTCCTGTGTTGCTTCTTTTTCCTCCTGTTGTTGTTACATGGCCCGGGCATGATGTCAGGACTTGAACGTGTCACGCGTGACGGAACGCGTGTGTGACATTGTATTTGCGCATGTTTGCATCGGTCACTGAAAAAATAGCCGAGGGGGGATCGAGTCTATGTGACTCGGACGGACAAGGCTGATTACAATCTATCCGAACAAGATTACAGGTCTGTTGCGATACACCGCGACTGTTCGCCTTCTCTGGCGCTGTAAAATATCTGTACACTCTCAGGTCCGTCAAGTATCACTCAGCATGGCTAATACCATAGAACTCGCCCAGGCATGTCTCTCGCTCCATTTATTGTATGAAACACTCATCTGCGTCCAGACAGGAAAGCGAGATTACCTCAAGTCCTTGGAAGGGAGATACCAAGCTCGATGGCGGGAGGAGCGTCTCTTCGAGACCACTGCTCCCTCACAGGACGAACTCCGCGGTCTCTCCCCAGAACAGATCAAGGAGAAATACCCAAAGTGGTTTGGAAACTTTCCCTACCCCTACATGAATGGCTCTCTGCATCTCGGCCATGCTTTCACCATCTCAAAAGTCGAGTTTACTGCTGGATACCAACGCATGCTCGGAAAGCGTGTCTTGTTCCCCCATGCTCTACATGCAACCGGGATGCCAATTAAGGTGCGTCTACATCGCAACTCCATCACTCCAATGGCTCACTCAGGTCTTGCCTTCAACAGGCAGCATCAGACAAAATCATCCGTGAGATGGAGCTCTTCGGTGAAAACTTTGAGCGATACAATCCCAATGTGGAAGACGAGACTCCCAAGGTGACCGAGAATGGCCCTGCGCCTCCGACTGCACAGGTCGGAAAAGCGACCAAGGGAAAATTGGCCGCCAAATCCACAGGTCTGACTTATCAATTCCAAATCATGGAGTCCATCGGCGTGCCCCGCGAAGAGGTCAAAAAGTTTGCGGATCCTTATCACTGGCTGTCTTACTTTCCACCGATCTGCAAAGTGTGTCACATCGTAAATTATTTCTTCTTCGACGCCTTATTTTATCCTAGGATGATAACAACGCTATGGGTAACCGGATAGACTGGCGTCGCTCTTTCCTGACTACCGATATCAATCCATACTATGACTCCTTCGTCCGATGGCAGATGAACAAGCAGCACGCACTTGGTAAAATCAAGTTTGGTGAACGATATACCATCTATAGTCCCAAAGACGGCCAGCCATGCATGGACCACGATCGATCTGATGGAGAAGGTGTCGGTCCACAGGAGTACATCGCCATCAAAATGCAAGTGGTCGAATGGAGCCCTGCAGCCAAGGCAGCCGTCGAGGGCAAAGTTGGAGGAAGAACAGTGTACTTGGTCCCTGCCACCCTGCGCCCGGAGACGATGTACGATTCGTCACGTTCACATGCCCAGATTTGTTTTTGCTAACGCTGTTCGGTTGCAGGTATGGTCAAACAAACTGTTTCGTTGGGCCATCCTTGAAGTACGGCATCTTCGCCATCAACGACAGTGATGCCTTCCTCGTGTCATACCGAGCAGCGCGCAATATGGCCTTCCAAGGCCTGTCTCCCTCGCGCGGGGAGGTTGTGCAGTTGTTGGAGATCGACGGTGCAAGCATCGTTGGAACAAGGGTCAAGGCCCCCTTTGGTGTCATCCCCGAACTATATGTACTACCAATGGAAAGCGTCAAAGCAACCAAGGCACAATAATCTCATTTGTTCTGTCTTTATAGTGACACTCAAGGTATACATGACAGGGAACTGGCGTCGTCACCTCCGTACCCTCCGACTCACCAGACGATTACATGACGACGGAGGAACTGCGTAAAAAGGCCGAGTACTACAAAGTGGATCCTAAATGGCTGGACTTCACACCTATTCCTGTCCTCAAAACCACCAAATACGGGGACCTCACCGCCGTCCAGGTTTGTAAAGAACTGAAAATACAATCTCCCAAAGACGCCAAAGCGCTCGCGGATGCAAAGGAGATCGTGTACAAAGAGGGTTTCTACGGTGGTACCATGATCGTCGGTGACTTCAAAGGTGAATCGGTCCAGGATGCCAAACCAAAGGTTCGCGCGCAGCTGATAGAAAGAGGATTGGCTGTCGCCTACGCGGAGCCTGAGAACGTGGTCGTGTCGCGTAGTGCAGATGAGTGTGTCGTTGCTTTGATGGACCAGTGGTACATGGACTATGGTGAACCGGCTTGGAGATCACAAACCGAGAAGTGTGTTATTTCTTTGGACTTGCGTGTGTTTTGTTGCATTGACCATTTGCCTTTCTTCTCTTCAGACTCTTGGCGAGGATGGACACTTGGACGGGGGAGACCCGTAATTTGTTCGAGTCAACCTTGGCCTGGCTGAACAAATGGGCTTGCGCGCGCACGTATGGCTTGGGATCAAAGCTTCCCTGGGACCCCCAGTTCATGGTTGAAAGCTTGAGTGATTCGACGATATACATGGCCTACTACACCATCGCTCATTTGCTCCAAGGTACGCCTCACGCCACCTTGCCTCTGTTGATCTGATCTGATCTACTACTTGGATCGACACAGGCGGCGACATCACCGGACACACCGTCGGCCCTCTGGGCGTGACGGCCGAACAAATGACCGACGAAGCTTGGGAATATGTGTTCCGCAATGGTCCTTGGCCCAATCCGGAACCCTTCCCGAAAGAGAAAGCCGATGCAATGAAGCATGAATTCAACTACTTTTACCCCTTTGACATGCGTTCGTCCGGCAAAGACCTGATACAGAACCACTTGACGTTCGTACTGTACAACCACGTTTCCATTTTCTCAGAGGACAAGTGGCCTCTGGGTATCCGCACGAACGGCCATTTAATGATCAACGGACAAAAGATGTCGAAGAGCAAGGGAAACTCATTGACGCTCCGAGAGAGTATCGAGAAGTTCGGTGCGGACGCTATGCGTCTGAACCTGGCTGATGCTGGTGACGGTGTCGAGGATGCCAACTTTGACGAAAAGGCTGCCAACGCAAATATTCTGCGTTTACACACGCTGCTCGGATGGTGTGAGGTACGTATTCGGTGCTACATACATACACAATTCACTAACAAGAATGCCTAGGACATGTTGAAGGATGAATCCAAGTTGAGGGTTGGCCCCAAAAACTACCACGATCGCGTCTTTGAGGAAGAAGTCATCGACCACATCAATATCACCAAGCACCATTATGACAGGTACGTCCTGCCTTTCTCTTCCATCGGGTCTCCGCAACGCTCATCTTGTTTTACTCTTCTCTAGCACCTCCTTCAAGGACGCGTTGAAGTATGGCTTCTACGAGTTCCAGAATATCCGTGATTGGTACCGCGAGGTCACCGCCGACGTCGGTATGCACGTCGACCTCGTCAAGTACTGGATCCGTACCTCCGCCCTCCTCATGGCCCCGTTTGCCCCCCACTCTGCCGAACACATCTGGCTCGCGTTTCTGCACGAACCCCAATCGATCCAGCTCGCGCGCTGGCCCGACCCAGGCTGCATAGCTGACCGCACCCTCATCGCGGCCGGCGCGTACATGCGCAGTACGCTCAAGATGATCCGGGACGCCGAGACGACCCTACTGAAGAAGCTGCAAAAGGGCAAAAAGGGCAAACCAGACGGTCCGTTGTTCGACCCCAAGTCCCCCAAAAGCGTCCGGGTGTACGTGGCGACGGGGTTCCCGGAGTGGCAAGAGGCGTGCGTGCAGGCGGTCAAGGAGGCGTATTCGGAGGCCGAGGACCGGGTGGACGACGCGCGTGTCAGGGCAATCTTGACGGAGAGGGGGTTGATCAAGGATAAGCGCGCGATGCCGTTCGTGCAAGCGTTCAAGGTAAGTCAAACGTAGTCGATCTTTTTTTTTTTCTGTTTCGAAAAAAGGAGATTGGGTTCTGACTTGGGCTTGATTGGTATCCCCACACTACTACAGAAACACGTGCAAGACTTTGGGGCCAAGGCTGCTTTCGACCGAAGTCTGTCGTTCTCCGAGCCGCGAGTTTTGGCCGAGTTCTTGCCGTATCTGAAACGATCGCTGAACCTGGTCGATGCGGAGGTGTTCTTGGTCGACGAGGCGTTGCAGAGGGACGAACCGGGTTTCACGCCATCGATCATAGAGACTTCGGAACCTGGTAGTCCTGCTTTCGAGTATCGCAACGTGTAGAAGTCCAGCAACTAGCCTTCCCCCACTACCGCACTTCGCCACCACGTCTCTAGTAGAAAGGCTGCATTTCGTGTCGTAGAATCTGGATTTGGTAGCGATTCCGCATGGAACGATACGCCCTGTCCATGCTAATACAAATACGCATAAGCTTAAGCTATCTGCAGCCGATCAATCATCCATTCCAGCCGAGCAGACGTTGAGCTAAACATCCACTCTAGGGAGCTCAAAGCCCGCAGTATGTAATAAAGTCGCAAACTAGAAGCAACACGTTGACGAGGATGTCATATGTCATCCAGGTGAATACCTTACCTGAACTCTTGAGATATACCAGACCTGATTGAGGTCGTACCCTGGTCTCTCGCTCACGTCACCTGGCGTAGTATTAGGAAGATATGTTCACAAAGTCCGTCTCTAGCCATCGTACGCACCACTGTTGTGATACATGGGATCCGCGACTAGACGAAGCGATAAGACGTCAACACCCAACGTCGGTTCTTGAAACTCAAACCAGACAACTTACTCGGTCCAGCACGTTCAAATAGCTGGGTAGCAGCGTATCCTTGCTGATGGAAAGACTTGAGAGAGAATACCCAGATCAACATCCCAACTTGTTACGCCAAGGAAAAATCGCGTGGACACATACCTGATGATCGCTGCAGCAAGCAGTTGAATACCCGACAGTCAGCTCAGGGCTGTATATCGCAGCCATCTTCGCAACCAGTTCCGCGGCCTCGGGCGTGCCAATGCTGTGGCGGTTGACTTGTTAGTCGCACTGTACGGTGGCGAACAGACGGACGAAAGGTGACGAACGATTTTGGTAACCCAAGTTGAGGAGGCTCGTACGGCGCGTGGTATGCGAGCATGTCTGCTTGTATCATCAGCGTCACGTTCGCATCCCGCATGCGCAACTCCCCTGTAAAGATTTCGTATGGTGTCAGCCAAGTTCCAACAGCGCGTGTGGCTAAAATGAGCACATACGAGCATATGCTTTCGAGCCAAGCAATCCCTGCTCTTCGCCAGCAAACGCGACGAGCTCGACGGTCGTATGGAACTTGAGGCCGAGCTCCTTGATTCGGTGAGCGATCGCAAGCAACGAGATGGTGCCAGAGCCATCGTCGTTGCCACCAGGTGCCTTACAACACCAACCATGTCACCCGACGAACACAGGACAGCGCAATAGAACTCACGCGTGACGAACCAAACGACCCACGTGAATCATAGTGACCAGAGATCAGAACGATCGACTGCGAGTCTACCGTGCCTGCGTATCTACTTTACACAAGAACCGATCATCAACGTTCACGGACACGAGAGCATGTCAGGAGAGCACCATACCAGACGACGTTGGGTGCAAAGCCCTCCAAGAAGGGCTTGAGCTCGCAGGTTGCACCGGTGCGCTCGAACTGCTCCTTGAGCCACGCTGCGGCAACGCGCGAGCCACCGGAAAACGAATGGCGCGACTCGATCCCGGACGTACCATCTTCGTTGGTAAGATAGCGAATGCTTTTGCGCATACCGTGAACGGAAATGCCGTTGACGATGCTAGCGACGACGGGATCAAAGTGCAAGGACGCGAGGAGCTTGCGTACGCGGTCGACGGCATCCTCTGGGACGGGGAGGTAGGTGACAGGGGTAGGTGCGATTGGGGAGGCCTTCCAGTAGCGCGGGAGGAAAGTTGACAGTGCGTGCGCGGCTGCGTCGTCTGGGACGGCGACGAGGGCGAATCTGAGAGTGGGGTTGTGGTAGAGCAGGGAGACGACGGGCGAAGGTTCGGGTGCGAGTAGCACGGTCTGGTAATCGCTTGCCGGGGGGACGACGGCGTCGTCGGTGCGGAGCCATTGGAAGAAATCCTCCACTTCAGCGTCGTATGCGGTCGTTCGGAGGGGGGCATCGACGGCGGATTCCTGGATCCAGACGAGCTGCTCGTCGCGAGCTGGCAACGGCACGACCACGTGAGGGCTGCTTTCCACGAGCTCACTCACACAAATGGACTCGGTGGGCTTGAAGACGGCCTGCTCGCCATAAATGCCATAGAAGCTGTTCGCAAGACACGACGTGACGACGACGTCGGCATAGGGAACGGCGAGGAGAACAGCAGTCGTGCTCATCGTGTCTAACGGCGACCCGCCCAGTGAAAGGAAACGGAAACAAATAGTCACGGTAACTTTAGCCGGGCTAGTAGTATTTGTACTACGCCGTTATCTACCAGCCCATGTGGACCAGCAGCCCGTGCGGCCTTCGGGGTTGCACACGATAAAATTGGGACGAGAGAGCCACATGCCAGACTTTGATAAAATCTATAGAGTCGCCCTTGTATTCCTTGGCCTTTCTTTCTTTGAATCAACTAGGACTCTACCCAGTCATTGGGTTTGCTGGGACTAGTAACTGCTCTGTCAGGACTCGAGTTAACAATTACCCTCCATTCCTATCGATGACCTCTGACTTGCGATGTGGATCACTTCTTTCCCGTCAGCTCAGCCGACTCTATCCACTTCTTCGGAACTCCCCTCGAAAGCAGGAATTCGGTTACCGTCTTCATCTGCTTGCCTTGCACCAGCACTTCTAGTCCCGACGCTTTTCCATGCGCAGGAGACACTACCAACGCATATGTCATTTGCGAGGAAGCAAGGACAGGTCGCAGGTCACCGAATACGTACCAGCCGTTGCGCAAGCGCACAACCGTCTGAGCTCGTCCGCCATCTCTTCTCCTTCGAGGAAAAACGGCTCGAACCCCGTTACCAGTGTACTCGCCTTTCTGCCCTGTCGAACCTTGACCACAACCGAAATGGGTTTCAACTGTCCCTTCCTATCAATAACACCATATGAACCTCCTTGCGGAACCATGTACCACTGAAAACGTGACGTACTTGAGTACCGGGTCTTTTCCCTCTGCCTGCACCTCGTGCCAGCTCTGCATCTTCTCTGATAGTCTCCGTACAACGTCTTCTCGCTTCAAAAACTCGACACTCTCAGGGGCCTCGCCTTTTGCACATACCGTCGATAGCAGCACTTCGTCTGTCCCGACATTAACATACGACTGGTTTCGCGCGTTCGTGAGTTGGCGCGCGGCGACATACTTGTTCACTGTCGACTT
>JBBPNB010000283.1:0-24546 GCA_038090635.1 Rubroboletus satanas
TCTATGATACCTATTTATTCTCGTTTGACCTGTCGTCGTGGCTCTCCAAACACTAGCGTTGGTCATTGAGTCGGATCCCAGGTCTGAATCATGCTATCATCATTGCTTGATGCATCGACGAGGAAGGACTCGACCATGGGTTGTCTTCAACATGTCAGCATTAGGAAATTGACATGTCACGTGCGCGGCTCACTGATCTCTCCCGAGTCATGGTGGGTTTGCTCGTGAGCGCCCTTTCAAAATCACTTGGTTAGCGCAAGACTTGACTCGATCTACTCAAGGTACGGTAAGCGGTACGTGTGGTATCTTTTATAATCCACGAGTCACTCGGATCGAGTCATTCGTCACTTTAGATTGGATTGTCAACCCATAAAGCTTGTTTCGCGTTCAAGACCGGTCTCCAACGTCTTTCCAACACTAGACACAGTGCAATAGATCAATCATGCCATTCCCCAAGCACGACAGTACGTCATCAACCTCCCACCATCATCCCCATCTGATCGATCTATACAGTATCACAACCGTTCAACTTCTCCAAGGAGGAAGAAAAGGTCATCGCCTACTGGCGCGAGATCGACGCGTTCCAGACGAGCGTAAAACTTTCAGAAGGCAAGCCCGAGTATGTCTTTTTCGATGGACCGCCTTTTGCCACTGGCTTGCCGCATTATGGTCATCTACTGGCCGGTACCATCAAGGTGCGATTTACAAAAAAAGGGTCCCACGAAGATGTCGTGCTGAATTCCCTGCAGGACATCGTGACGCGCTATGCACACGTTACGGGTCATCATGTCACCCGCCGATTCGGCTGGGACACCCACGGTCTACCTGTCGAACACGAGATCGATAAGAAGCTGGGTATCACCGGCCGAGAAGACGTGATGAAAATGGGCATCGACAACTACAACGCCGAATGCCGTGCCATCGTGATGCGGTACTCGTCCGAATGGCGCGCGACCGTCGAACGCATGGGCCGCTGGATCGATTTCGACAATGACTACAAGACGCTAAATACGACGTTCATGGAGAGCATCTGGTGGGCGTTTGCAGCGCTTTGGAAAAAGGGGATGGTGTACCGCGGTACGCGAGTGATGCCGTATTCGGCTGGATGTACGACGCCGTTGTCCAATTTCGAGGCTGGGTTGGATTATCGGGACGTCAACGATCCGGCGGTTACGGTTGCCTTTCAGCTCGTCGATGATCCCACCACGGCGCTTCTGGCGTGGACGACGACCCCGTGGACGCTGCCGTCGAATCTGGCGTTGTGCGTCCATCCCGAGTTCACGTATATCAAGATCCACGACGAGGAAAAGGATACCAACTACATTCTTTGCGAAAAGTTGCTTGGGACGTTGTACAAGGATCCCAAGAAGGCCAAGTTCAAGAAAGTTGCGACGTTCAAGGGTGCAGATTTGAAAGGGTGGCGATATGTGCCGCTCTTTGAGTACTTTACTGAGCAGGTGAGAGGAACACCTTGACTGGAGCGTCGGGAACCTAACACACACGTTTCGTCCGCAGTACGAAGACCGAGCATTCGTCGTCGTCACTGATACGTACGTTACCGACCAAGATGGTACAGGGATCGTCCAACAAGCACCAGCTTTTGGTGAGGACGATCACCGCATTGCGAGGGAGAATGGTATCGTGGCCGCAGATGAGATGCCACCCTGTCCTCTAGACGACGGTGGCAAGTTCGTCAAACCCGTCACGGATTACGAGGGCATGTACACCAAGGCCAGTCAGCACACGATCGTCTCGTTATTTCGCCTCTGCTGACGTGACGTTCATGTAGGCGGCGGACAAGGAGATTATGAAGCACTTGAAGGCCAAGGGACGCCTGGTCGTTCAATCCACCATCAATCACTCTTACCCGTACTGCTGGCGGTATGTACTACCACCACTCAGTCGTGTCCTGATCGAAGAACGTTGTTTGTAGATCGGGCACGCCTCTCATTTATCGCGCCATACCCTCCTGGTTCGTAAGAGTGGAACCTATCAAAGATCAGCTCGTCGCTAACAACAAGGAAACATTGTGGTAAGAAACTTGGATGAGCCTTTCTGATATCTCCTCCCGACTGAACGAGCTAGGGTCCCTCAATCCGTTGGCGATAACCGCTTCGGCAACTGGCTTGCCAACGCGCGCGATTGGAACATCTCAAGAAATCGTTACTGGGGTACTCCGCTACCTTTGTGGGCGAGTGATGACTTGGAGGAGGTCCGTTCGATTGTGACATTGGTTGCCGATGGGGTAGTGATAGATACAACTCTTTCCAGGTCGTCGCCGTCGGTTCCATTGAGGAATTGGAGCGGTTGACTGGCGTGACTGGGATCACCGATATCCATCGGGAGAAGATAGACCACCTCACCATTCCCTCGCAAAAGGGAAACGGTGTCCTAAAACGAGTCGAGGAAGTCTTTGACTGCTGGTTCGAGTCTGGCAGGTAAGCATACCTCCCATCGAAACCCCCGTTCCAGCCAGAAAGTGATCCGGGCATCAGCATGCCATATGCCCAAATCCACTATCCATTCGAGAACAAGGCGTTTTTCGAGCACAATTTCCCAGGAGATTTCGTATCCGAAGGTATTGATCAGACGCGAGGGTGGTTCTACACGTTACTCGTGCTTTCGACCCATTTGTTCGGTAAAGCGCCGTGGAAGAACTTGATCGTCACTGGTCTCGTCCTGGCTGCCGATGGCAAGAAGATGAGCAAAAGTCTCAGAAACTACCCCGATCCGAACCTGATGTTCGAAAAGTATAGTGCTGACGCAGTCAGGTTTGTGTTTCATGCTCGAGTGGAATGAGGACCCCACAAGTCTTGAGGCTAAAACGTCGTCATTTCCAGGATGTTCCTAGTGAACTCGCCGATCGTCCGTGGCGAGAACCTTCGGTTCCGCGAGGAGGGCGTGCACGACGTCGTCTCTCGCGTCATGCTTCCTTGGGTCAATGCCTTCCGTTTCTTCCTCGGTCAAGCGACCCTCTTGCAAAAGACGACTGGAATCGAGTTCAAGTACAACCCTCATGCACCGCTTTCGAACAACGTCATGGATCGGTGGATCCTCGCGCGTTGTCAGTCTCTCATCTTGTTGTTCCGTGAGGAGATGGCCGCGTACAGGCTTTACAGCATTCTCCCGCGCCTCTTGGATCTCGTTGACGAACTGACGAATTGGTACATCCGATTCAACAGACGAAGGTTGAAGGGCGAGGACGGTGCGGAGGACACGATTGCTGCATTGAACACCTTGTTCGAAACGCTGCTCACATTGTGTCGTACGATGGTGCGTATTCGTTCATAAATTGCGGTTATCGTCTTGAGTTTGCTCAGCGCTGACGCATGTGACAGTCTTCCTACACGCCATTTTTGACGGAAAACCTTTATCAGACGTTACGGGATTACATACCAGAAGACCCATCGGTCCCAGATCCTCGTTCGGTCCATTTCTTGAGCTTCCCAGAAGTGAAAGAAGAATACTTTGATGCTGAGATCGAGCGACAAGTACAGCGGATGAAGGCCGTTATCGACCTCACTCGAAACCTCCGCGAGAAGCACAACCTCTCCCTCAAGGTCTGTTCTCTTCGCGACGCTCTCCGTGTTACCAAAGGGTTGGATGACTGACCCGTAACTCAACACAGACCCCATTAAAAGAACTTTTGGTGTTCCACCCCGACGCACAGTACATTGCAGACGTGACGTCTCTTCAACGGTACATCCTCTCCGAGCTTAACGTGCGTGATATCATCTTCACCTCTGACGAATCCATGTCCGGCGTGCGCTACCGCGCCGTTGCGGACTGGAGCGTCTTGGGTCGCAAACTTCGCAAGGACCTTGCCCGCGTCAAGAACGCGCTCCCCAACGTCCCGAGCGACGCCGTTAAAACATACGTCAAAAGCGGTAAACTCACAGTGGACGGCATCGAGCTCGTTGCGGGTGATTTGACGGTCCAGCGGTATCTCGAGCTGCCGCCTGCCTCCGAGGGCCAATACTCGACGCATACGGACAATGATGTGGTCGTACGACTGGACGTACAGGTTCACCCAGAACTGATGGGCGAGTGGCTCGCGAGGGAGTTGATCAATCGGGTACAAAAGCTGAGGAAAAAGGCGGGGTTGCAAGCGACGGACGATGTCGACGTATATTATAAATTCAAAGACGGGTCGGGGGCGGAATTGCTCGACGCCCTCAAGGAGCATGCAGAGCTCGTTTTGAAGACGGTGAGGAGCGTCCCTGTCGATATCCAGGAACGGAGGGGTGGAAGTTTGATCATAGAGGAGGAACAAGAGGTAGCCGATGTGAAATTTTCCTTGACGTTGGTAAGAGCTGGATAGAGGAAGCTGTGGCAGTAGTAAAGCAAGATAAAAGAACGTGTACTATACCTCGAGGTAGCAAATAGAACGACGGGAGGCGCAACTGGAGCATAGAAAGTCCGTAGAGTGCTGGTAATATAGAAATACAGGATGCTGATACAGACCCAGAGCGGAATACCTCTTGGGCTTCGACGGTCATTTCTTGGTTGAGCCAAAGCCTCCAAAGCCCATGGCAGCTGCTATTTCATCGTCGATTTCCATGGTGGATTCTTTCGCAAGAAGTATTCGTGCCTGCTCTTTCTGGGCTTGTTTTTGAGCTTTCTTCTCTTCACGTCGGGAGGCCTCCTGGACCTTAAGTTCTGCTAGTCGTTTGTCAAAGTCAAAAGATTTTGCGGTGGATGCTTCTTTTGTCTTTTCCCGCAAAAGGGCTATGCGTGCGCGAACTTGCTCTACTGTTGAGCGCTCCATACGCGTTGTTTGCCCCAATCTCCGGAGGTCTAGGTAATACTGTCAGCTTCCTGCCCAAGGACACGAAAACGAAACAAACTCACGAGATCTGCCGTTGATGTGGTCCAAATACCCGGTGGTGTCCTTGTACGTCCGGTTACACGTCTCACAAAAGAAACCAGGCTGGCCAGGACCGCGACCGCCTGGATTCTGCACGACCATCGTCTTACCGAGGTTCTTGTCGAGCTCTAGCGCCTGTTCGCGACGTTTCATGAGCTCTGTAGGTTTGGGAAGATCCTCCTTCCGCCCCTTTCTGGGTGCTTTACCTGTTTCAAGGTTGATGGGCCACGATGCGAGTTGAGAGAAACGAGAGGGCGTTGAAAACGGGTTGTGACGCACCCTGCTTCATGCGTTCTTCGTTCTCCTGCATGCGCTCTCTTTCTTCGTCGTCTTTCTTTCGCGCTCGATCTGCGTATTCTTGCTTGTCCCATTTCTTTCGAAAGTCTGTGTCGCCTGCCTTTGCGGTGTATGCCCCGGATTTGTCTGCCATGGTGGCGGTCTAGGTGGGTTGTGCTTTGCTTACGTGAGCGGGATTCTGCTAAATGCACGCGCCGGGCGGGCCGGCCGCAATCAGACTGAGTCTCTCTACAACTTGTGAGCACTTCTGCTTAGACCAGTCACGCGACACTAATACTTTGATGCAATTGCGAGGACAATGTGTAAAGGACAGACTGCAACAGCCTGCCATTTAATTTGCCCTCCCAGTGTTGAAGCGAAATAGACATGCCACGTGATGGCTGTACAACTGTGCGGTGCCGATGAAGAGGGTGTCGCTGTCCATCGCAGTTTACCGCAGTTCACTCAACCAGTTCAAAAATTCCACGTCGCGCTTCTTGTCAACGTCAAGCTCGTTCTTGCTGGCTTGATCCGCATGCTTTGAACTGTCTGCCTCCTCAAGCTCGTGATGTACGCCAACATCGAAGTACCTCTCGCGGCCACGTTTCCTCTCCCCTTCCGCGTCTTGTTCCTCGTCGGCTTGGGTTTGCTGGGATGGACAACAAATCTCCATGGATTGCAGTTGCTAGGTATCGATGGGCCTGGCGCGTTGGACTTCCATGCAAGCATCAGCCACCTTCCTCTCAGGTCCCCCTCGTCTAGTGGACACCCCTCCGTCCGCTCTTTCTATTTGCCTCTTTATGGAATCTTCATCGGATACACAAGCTGGTGTTTCGCTGCTTGGCTTTTATTTCGAGCAGCAACACGGTCAGATACCGCTCTCGTGGATATATTCAGATATGTCCCCGCTGTGTGCATTCTTGGTGTGGTGACAGCACTCGTGTGTCCGTACGATGTCTTGTACAAACGAGAGCGCGACTGGTTCCTCTTGTTCGTGACTTGACTGTATTCGTGACGCGTGTTCCTGATATCCTCCCCTTTAGTGCTGCTACGAGGTGCCTCTCCTCTGGTTCTAATCGCTCTGTATATTTCTCGGATGTCATATTTGCCGACGTTCTGACATCATTCGCAAAAGTCCTTGGTGACATGTGGTTGTCGTTGTGCATGCTGCTTCCGGGAGGTAGTCTCTTACAAGTTCCATCGCAGGATGGCTGGTACCAGTGGATACTACCAAGCCTCATGAGGTGAGATCCCACTTCCAATTCTACCTTCTATGACGCTGAGATATATCAGTTTGCCTTACCTGATTCGTTTACGCCAATGTCTTATCGAGTACTGTTCCCCGACAAACTCGAGCCGCCGTCCACTCTCCAATGCTATCAAATACGCTTCGTCGTTCCCCGTGATATTCCTTTCTGCTGCTCAAAGAATCGTGATCTCAGACCTACTGCAAACTCACGGGAATTCCCCCACCCAACAGGGATGGCATGGTGAACACCCACTCTTTCGTCTTTGGTATGTTGGTCCTCGGCCCTCTCTGGATCACCTCACCTACCTTATACTCAACAGGCTGATATCAGTCGCTATCAATTCGTTGTATTCGTTTTGGTGGGACTTGACCAACGATTGGGGTCTTGATCTCTTGGCCTTGAGTTCAACCAAGTCACGAGAGGGATCACTGAGATCGCGACAGGTCAACGTTACATCAACCAGCGGATCACATGAATCTTCTCCACTACACCAGACGTCTTCATCATTCAACTCCACAGGGCGGCGTGACGTCTCATATCCGTACGGGCTCCGTGCGGTGCTCCTATTTCCTCTTTCAGTCTACCCCATGGCCATCTTCTTGAATTTCATCCTTCGAATGACATGGTCCATCAAGCTGTCAAGCCACCTCTACTCACAGCCAGACGGGAGTGTACTCATCTTTTGGCTCGAAATGGCAGAGGTGCTGCGGAGATGGATTTGGGTCTTTCTTCGTATCGAATGGGAAGTCGTAAGGAGAGGAAGAGACAAGGCGCGCGCTATAGGAAATGGTATACCATCTGACGACGTAGAACTCTTCCAAGCACACGATAAGGGAGATGCATTCGATTGATCTACACTTACGTGTCATAAAACGGTAGCTGTTTGTGGTAAGTTCCCGATTTTTTTTCTTCCAAACTGGTTGGCCTGAATGTTCGCCGTTGAAGCATACATGTCAAGATTCTATTAGATGTGAATTCACTTTTATTGCATGCCGGGCTCGCAGGTAGTTCCCGGAACGTCCCGATTCCTTCAGCACATGATCATGCCTGCCGTTGAAATGATGTCCTTTTTACGACAGATCCCGAAAAATTCCGACCTCATCCTAAATGGTGGCCACGGTCCGTGTCCTTTGGTACCTCAAGCACCGGGCCACTCCACATGCAGCAGAACGAGAACGCAGCTTATAAGTAACTCCGTGGAATAAAAGCTGACTGGATAACAATTGCTGATCGATGCAGCTCCCGGATCAGTCATCGTCATTGCCTGAATGAAGATGCCGGGAGACCTGGGACCCCTCGTCTTGGATTATCCGTGGCCGCCTGGAGTGTGGGGGTCCATCATATCGCGGAGAAGAAGGACCTCCGAAAATACCCGGCTGGCACCTCATATAGTTACTGTGCTGGGACGGTACGATATTGACCCAGGCCCTGATTCCGATTGGCGATCGCATGATCACGTGCTCAAAACCTCCGAAATCCGCCTCCTGCAAGTTCTCGTGAATCGGAGGCAATCCGGCGGTGAGATAGTCCATCCGCGCCTTCACACCTACTGCTGATGGTTATTCATAGTAGCCCATACTCGCACAAAGAACTACCCCTTTATCGCGGTATAAAAACCGGGCAACTCATGATGTCTTGGATCCATCTCTCTCTCCAGTTCCCACTCAGCAGCATCAACTACTTACAAACCATCCGTTCTAGCTATGAAGGTGAGCTGAATTACCCCTATATCCAGTTTGTACGGTTACTCATTTTGATATATAGGTTCTTGCTATTCTTTACAAAGGTGGTAAAGCCGCCAAGAACGAGCCTCGTCTCCTTGGTACGATCGAGAACGAGGTGGGCAACGATTAGAAGCAGTTCGCCGCCGGTGGCCATTTTAACCAGACATGCAGCTCGGCCTCCGCCAGTACCTTGAGTCGCAGGGACACGAATACATTGTAGGCGTACCCTTCTAGAATTAGATCCGTTCGCTCACGCCGCATTTGATGACAGGTGTCTGATTCCAAGGAAGGCCCCGACAGTGTCTTCCAAAAACACATCGTTGATGTGTGTCTACCGCCCCAAATCTGATTCCGCGGAATCTCATCGTCTTTTTTTTTAGGCTGAGATTCTGATCACTACACCGTTCCACCCCGGATACCTCACGGCTGACCTTTTCGAGAAGGTATGGACTATCACTGTTTTTGTCAGCTGTGAACGACGATGTGAACGCGTGTCCCGTTTGCGTGTAGGCCAAGAAGTTGAGGCTCTGTGTCACGGCTGGTGTCGGCTCTGACCACATTGACCTCAACACCGCCGTCAAGAAGGACATCCAGGTGTTGGAAGTCTCCGGCTCGAATGTCGTCTCCGTTGCTGAGCACGTCATCATGTCCATCCTCCTTCTCGTTAGGAACTTTATTCCTGCCCACGAGGTACGTGACGCGTTGTTTTTTGTTCACACTGTCAGGCCGTATTCTGAGGCCTGTATTACGTATCGTATAGATGATCGAGCGCGGTGACTGGCAAGTCTCAGATGTCGCCTGCAACGCCTTTGATTTGGAAGGCAAGGTCGTCGGTACCATCGGTGCAGGCCGTATCGGTTACCGTGTCCTTCAGCGTTTGCTTCCCTTTGACTGCAAGGAGCTCCTCTACTACGACTATGCTCCTCTCCCTGAAGGTGAGCTCACTGGCTTCACCCCCTCGATCTTTCTCATCTGTTTTTCGTCATACCAGCTGGCGCCAAGGCCGTCAAGGCACGCCGCATCGAGGACCTCAAGGATTTCGTCTCTCAATGCGATGTCATCACTATCAACTGCCCCCTCCACGAAGGTACCCGTGGACTCATCAATGCCGACCTTCTCAAGCACTTCAAGAAAGGTGCATGGCTCATCAACACCGCTCGTGGTGCCATCTGCGACAAGGACGCCGTCGCCGCAGCCATCAAGTCTGGTCGACTGAACGGTACGTCCGCACGTCTCCCATCCGTGGTTCGTCTCCGGCGTACTGATCCGAGGGTCCTTCTTGCGTTCGACGTGACGATCAGGCTACTCGGGTGATGTCTGGGACGTCCAGCCTGCACCGCGCGACCACGTCTGGCGGACGGTCAAGAACCCTCTTAGCGGTGGCAACGGCATGGTTCCTCATTACTCCGGTACGACGCTCGACGCCCAGGCGCGTTACGCCCGTGGAACGAAAAGCATCATCGAGAATTACCTCACCAGCAAGCCTCAGGAGCCCGCCAACATCATCGTCGGCGTTGGCAAGTACGAGACTAGGTCGTACGGTCAGCGCTGAGCTACGTACCGCGGTGCGATCTGTTGGTTTGTCTAACGCATAACGGAATGGTGGCGGCTTTGAGCGTCGTGTATGAGTATGCCACAACGTGTTCACCTTGTATACGTAGTATGAAGCATCCAAAAACTGTTATGTATTGCCCGTGCGTGAAGGACCCGCGCGTTGCGCTCTCCTTTCTCGGACGCTGAAGAATGGTCCTGGGAGATCCCGCCATCACAGCCTGTGGAGTGTGGGCGTACTATTCGTGGGGTCCTTCAACCCCTTGAATCATATTCCGGGTGCCTTGCACCAGTGGGGTTTTAAAACGGAACATGCCGACCGTATCATGACACTGACCATCAGATCAGACAACACGCATGATTGATTGATCGTACCTCTGCGTCCGAGCCACTTGTCATCCAGGGACAAACGTCATACATAGCTTCACGGTACAATAGTAGCTCCATTCATGGGGCGCGTTATAAACAGAACGCGTGGTAAGATGTCATCATGATCAACCAACGAATGGAAGATGGAAGAAAATACCGTTTTCCTCACTCTTGCGGCCATGTGTGCTCCAACCAGCCTGATACATCACATTGCACGACCAGCGACGACGTGAGGATGCGAATATTCAAATATTCACGAGCGACGCGTTGTAAGGCGTGACGTAAGAAGTGCTCTGCGTATGGTTCAAAGGCATATACGTCGCATTCAGTTGCGACACGGACCCATAGCGCGTACTACGAGAGTACTGCATTGAGGAGTAGCTTTTGATAGACCGGACGATCCTTGGCCCGGCCGGCAGATGTCAAGCTTTGATAGGATAGGCGGCCCGACTGTAGCTCCATCGATCCCGTTTCGCCCTGGGTTTTCCCACGACAAATTCACCTGATAACTTGGGTGAGAAGTTGCAGAGACGACCATCAAAACCTCAGCTTGGCGCTATCATTCGTTATGGAAATGGGATTACTTTACGACCATCGTGTCAACAGCTCCCGCTGTCCACCACTCATTGTGACATTGAGCGTGGGGAAGATCTGCCATGCGATGCGTGGGTAGTCCGCTGGGCAAGTCACCAAGCAAGGCGAGAGATCTGAGGTGTCCATGCCCATGCCTAGGGGATACCTGCGATGGAACCATCAGGCCCCCGAAATTGGGAACATCATTTGTTGTCGAGGAGCTATCAAACAGGGTCAGAACGGACATGACCTTTTGGAAAAAGTCAAAAGACTTACGGACGGTAGTCAGCGTTACGGTACTGATAGATCCAAAGTTTTGCGCCACGGCCAAAAGGGTAAATTGAAGTACAAATACATTCACATTAACCATGGAGGTCGGACGATAGATGACGTTGGCAATTATGTGTGCTTGGCCGAGTTCTTGATCCACCACACATTCAATCAAGTGCTGATAGTCCGCCTCAAGGCCCAGCATCTTGGGGGGGGGGGGTGGGAGGGGTCGGGCTCAATATATCCTTGATTCAGCGCCAAGTACTGTGACAGGCTGCTAGCGTGGAGTAACGATGCGAATAACTGAAAGTCAAACTCACGAGTCATGGTGTGGTTGCTTGTGCGTTAGAGCTGATGCCCACACAACCAGAGGAAGCCTGAGCAGGAAAGGGAGGGGGGATGGCGCTGCGTAAGTGAACCCCCACAGTACGGACAGACCAATGGATGGGAGGATAGGACAGTACATGTTTACGGAGAGGTTTACCCCGCTAACTGAGCTCTTTGAATGAGAATTAGTAGGGGATTGCGTCTTGAACCCCACCCTTCACTCTCCAATTCAGTCTCGGCGAAGGACGGTACAATGACGCTGACTCCAACTCGGGGTGGCTGGCTGTTGAGGTTCCTCCATAGTGGAAGATCTTCCTTCGACTGTTTGATGTGAGTGGTTGACCTGCAGGCATATCAGCATATGTATCTCAAACAAAATATCCACTTCATGACCTACGGTACCCCGTGAATTACTCCCTGGCCTTTGGCATGGAATTTGGTGTCCCCGAGGGTGGCCTAGATGAGTGAGCCATTATGACTTGGATCTCATACCCAAGTCCGGAAAAAGTAAGTAATCGCATAGTCCATCATCATTTCGTATGTGACTAACCTCAGGCAAACCATTCCGACAACCCAAGGTAGATCTATTAGCAGAAATGGTCCAGCGACGTGAGTAGTTAATTATACAATTGTAAACACACAAGTCCTACATACCACTATGCTACCTTCTTTGCATCATCGGCAACAAGCTCTTTCATGAATTTCTCCAACTTGGCTGCATGCTTTACATAGATCGACCCCTCCGGATTGTAAAGCCGACAATTGTCATATATCAACTGTGCGTCATCCAAAAAGGCCTTGAGGTTCGGGTATTGATTCGTATTCAGCTTGTGTTCCATGGTGCCAAGGTCTGCAAGGAGGGTTAGGTGTATCTCGGAGGAGGGTTTGAAAGAGACTGGCCCATGGGTCGCTTGATAACCTCGTAATAATCGACCACTTCCTCCCCGTTGACAGGAATCAAGAACGGCCATGCGTTTGGCTGAGCCTTCATGTCCCCAAGTAGCCGATGCATGAAATTATGTTCGGCGCTCTGCGGCGTCGAACGAGAACTGTAGGGCAGGGTGAATTCGGTAAGTAGTGGCGAGAGTTGAAATCAGCCTCACCAGGTGGACGTTCCAGGCGTCCAGCCGCTCTCCCCTGTTGCATTATAAGAACATAAATCCAGCCTCTCATTCAGGGAATAACATACGCAGCCCCGGAACATCTTTGGGGTCCACAATGACGCCTGCCGGTTCGCCTTCCTGGAACTGGTCTAAACCCCTATATATAACATGCGACTTTGACTTCTCCCTGATCTTTGCTATGACCGCTTCTCGCTGCTGTGCGAGGATGTTCGCCTTGTCAAGGTAATCGACTTTGCGTAACATTGTACACTGCATGATCGTGCCACCCTCGTAATCCTTGATGTACCCCGCCCACACGGATCGATGCAGGGTAATGTCCTTCGAAAATCCTTGCTTCTTGAAGAAAATCACAGCAAAGTTGTCTGCATAAGTGAGGAAATGCATCACGTTCGGGTATGTCTTGCGTATATGGGCTTTGAAATGGTCCATGAGCATGCCTCCGTAACCCTGGGACATATTTCAGCTACCAACGTGGAGATAAAACAAAGCACACCTTGACTTGGTCGACGGAAGCCGTGGCAAAGAAAACTATTTCTGCGAACCCACGATGAGGGAACGGGCGATAACAGATTCCTCCGACCACCTTGTATCCCCGTTTGATGATGGCAAGTGCCTTGGAATTTTTATCATACACCAGACGAGCGATGTATTCTCGAGGCATCATCGGCAATTGTGTCCGGAAGAGCGTTTTCAAACCGGTAAGGATCACCAGTGAATGGGGTATCCCGTCATTCTCGACCGCTGTCACCTGAATGATGCCTTTCCGAAGCTCAACAAATGCTGCTTTCTCGGTTTTCGGAGGTGGCTGAAGACGACCTTGCGTTATGGGGCCATGGATCGAAACGGGCCAAACATGACTCACATGAGCGGCGGATGATGGACCTGCATCGATGGTGACACCGGTGGCAAGTCTTGTTAACTGAGATTCGTCCATCTTGTCTTCCACTTTCACCTTTGCATCTGGAAGAAGTCCATTTACGCCATTCATGCCAGGTTGTATACTGGACTTGGGTGCGGTCTGTGACTTGAACTTCATACTCGAGGTTTTCTTTCCAGTTCTCTGATTCGATTTTCGCGCTGGCGTATCTAGTGGTTGCGGGTGGGGCACCTGGGCAGCGAGAGGTTGATCCTCGTCCTCGTCCTCCTCTTCATCCGCGTCGCTAAGTGACGATAAGGATAACCGGCGTCTCTTTGTGGGTGGTTCGTCACCGTCACTCAACATAGAGGATGTAGGCGAGTGAGCTCTCTCAAGTGGGGATGAATGTTCTACGAAAATTTGTAAGCGAATCGATGACCGCGCATCGTCGACGTATCCTACCGATAGATGGGGAATGCATCGAGATGAGGGATACCGGTAGCTTCATTTGTTGCCTCAGGGAGAAGATATCGTCGTCCGAATAGTCAAAGTCAAGTAGCTTGTCTACCTCCTGTAGAGAGAAAGCGTGCAATCCGTCTGTTAATATCAACCAAACGCGGCATCTGAATAAGATGATTGCCAACCTAAGACGAGGAATGGAAGTATTTAGTCGTGGAGCACTGGTTCGGTATGTGAACTTGCCTGAAGCATCTCATCGAGGCGAACAGCCAAACGACCTCTTCGGGCGAACTCCTCCCTTCCTATGACGCTTTCGTCTGCCCCGTGGTCTCTTACCTCGTGCCCACATATACAAGTGCATAAGTATGCGGGTTCGTCGTCTTCATCGGAGCCATACTGATCCAACACGCCGAGGGATGATTTACGACTGTCTTCGTCGCCCAGTACGACTTCGATGTCGTGTGGAGGGTGAAGGCCGAGACAGGCATCACATGCGGAGCACGGTGTATGACGGGCAATCTTGAATGCAAGTGCAGCATCCGTGAAGGACGTTTCAGTCACCGGTGGATATGTCAGTCTCATGGCCTCGTCGGAGCCAGCAGTCGATTACCACTTGCTACAATGTCGAAGACCCCAGCCACTCTTGGGCAACTTGCTTCGGGTCGGGGAAGCGATAAGCAACGTACTCGCATATCGCACCATGCATAAATAGATTTCTACTCCTTTTCGGCTGCACATTGTCCCTGATAACATGAGAACGTCCCGCTCCCAGTAGCCTCCATGACCAAGGAACAGCCCACTGCAAAGTCTCTGACGGCCGAGCGCAACATTCTCCGTGCAGGGAAACGTGATGCTGGACAAAACTTTGTCCTCGTCCTCCATGGGGGCTCGGGCATGATGGATCGCGAGGGCTCGACACCCGAAAAACGAGCCGAGTATAGAGCCACACTGATTCGTGCACTCAAGGCTGGTCACGAAGTCCTCAAGCTCGGAGGCGAAGCAATGGACGCGACCGTCGCTGCCGTCACCGTCTTGGAAGGTAAGTGGAGTTCCATTCGACACGCTCGCCCTTTCGATCTATCGAGCCGGCAATCCCTTCAAAGTGGGGTATCCCTGTATCTTACGCTCGTCGTCAGATTGTCCTCTCTTCAACGCTGGCAAAGGCGCCGTCTTTAACGTAGCTGGAAAGGTCAGACGTCGATTGCTCGTCCCCGCGAGACATTTGTCAGATTGCTCACATGGGGACTATCTGCTCGACTACAGAACGAGCTCGAAGCCTCCCTCATGCTTTCCAAGCCCCCTGCTGCTCACCCCGCCTTGCCAGCCACTCGCCGCGGCACGTCCGTCACCCTCCTCACCCGTGTCAAGAATCCCTCTCAACTCGTCCGTGCACTCTACCTCGCACCCGGCCTCGTACCGCACCCGATGCTCTCCGGCACGACTGCCGAAACCATCGGCTCTGAGCATTTCGGCATTCAGACCGTCGACCCGTCTTATTTTTGGACAGAGGCAAGATGGAGGGAACATAGGATTGGACTCGGACTACCAGTGGAACCAATCGAGCCACCACACATCTCGGATACCAAGTCTGAGTGTGCCTCCGAGACAGACTCTGAGACGACGGAAGTCGGTGCGCTGGAAAGCCCGAAGTTTGACCCGATGGATTTGATGCCCACGGGCACCGTCGGTGCCGTGGCGTTGGACGTTCGAGGGTGTATTGCCGCCGTGACCTCCACAGGCGGAAGGACTAACAAGTTGGTCGGACGTGTGGGTGATACCCCCATAATGGGCAGTGGATTCTGGGCCGAAGAATGGCAGCGCAAGGGGGGTATCCTCAAGAGGACCTGGGACCGCTTGTCAGGGAAACCTACCCAAGCCGCCGTTGGGATCTCTGGAACTGGCGACGGTGATGTACGGTGAACACAGTTCCATGCCATCGAATGATGTTCTGATTCGTGTTTTCCAACTGTCAGTATTACATCCGCCGCAACGCTGCATCGACGATAGCACACCGCATGCAATACCTTGACGAACCTCTCGAAAAAGCAGCACGACACGTTGTCGATGACCTGTTCAAGGACGGTGGCATAGGTGGCATCATTGCCGTGGACAGACAAGGGAATGGTAAACGATCTTGTATCTCTGCCCTGCACACCCGAAACTGACCACCTCACTGGATCAGTTGCCCTGCCGCTCAACTGTGATGGGATGTACCGCGGTGTTATCCGTCCAGATGGTGTCCCCCTCACTGCCATTTTCTTCGATGATGAATTGTCCCAGCTTTGAGAGCGGGAGTTGTGATTCCCTCGTAGCAACACTGGACGGAATAAATACCTCGAGGTGGATCGATTAGAATCCGGGGGTAATACCATTTGGGGCATCCATGGGGGCAATCGAGAAACAATGTTGTTTACATGGCATCGCGGCCAGTTTCTAGATCTGATTCTCCATAGACTGGAGACCCCAGTAATTAGTCAATTCCAACAACACAGATCATGTATCACGACATTCTTTGTGCGGTTTGAAGAACAGCGCGTGCGAGGTTGATGTACTCTACTGCCGTCCCAGCGTCCTCCCCGTTACGATCTCGTTTCTCCCAATGCGTGATGCTGCTATCGATGAGCGACAAAGCCTCCTCTGGCGAGTGCTCGTCGACCCAGCGTACATACTCTGATTCTTGCCAGCCATGAAGCGTGTGTGGGAGTGGCAACGGTGATCGGACGAGGATGTGATGGAGCACGACGACCGGCGCAAGACCGGCGGTACGTTCGGGAGAAGCCAAAAACGCGTTTTCCAAGAACAGAAGCGGTCTGCGTGCACCGTTAATACACGTCGAAGACCCGGAAACGGGGAAAGAAAGGACGCCCACCGCATGGCTCTCAACGCCTTGTATTCATCACCAATGCTCTCAAGGCTCCCACCACGTTTACTTTGCGATCCGCCTGCCAGGAAAGCGTTCAAAGAGAACTCGAGCTCCGTCATGTCTGTCGTCAGCTGAAGTTTACCGCTCTCCCTGAGCGGTTTCGCGATCGAAGCATGCAATACGAATATTCGGATAACATACTTGACGATACCGGGCACCCTGTTGTCCACCTGAGATCAGCCGAACACGTCTTGAATTAAACGAGGACGACTACCAAGGCCGCACGATCTCTGGCGCAAAGTTGCTAAATAATCCCGTCTTGACAAAGTTGAGTTTATCAACGAGATCTTTCATGTAAAGACTCGTTCCTGAGATGCCCGACATGGGGTCGATCGCCTTTTGCAGGTCTAGTCTATGAAGCCGCGACACGATGCCTGCGAGCTCCTTTTTGATGGCAGTCAGCAGGGGATCAACGATTCGATCATATCTACTTCGGATTTTCTGACGACGCAGGTGAACACGACGGTAATGCCATATAGAATCCACGCACGTTTATGCTAGGCCCGATGGCGCTAGACACACTCTCCGTGTGTTCTTCCATGAGCTTCTCCAACTTGGTCCAACAATGATATAAACACGTTGCAACCTGTCCATTCAATAATTGTTGTGGGGTGGCCATTGGGCCCAACAGCGACACAGCCGAACGGTCAGACACGACCTGCAATCAATGGCATTAGAGACATCATCACACATGGAAAGCTCTCACCAGTACATCGGCCTTGGTGGCCACGCTTTCTAGACTTGTCGCTGCATTCTTGGCCACTGCCCGTACCAACAAGGGATCCGAACGTGCAGAGTCGAGCTCGTTGGTCACAGTACGCAAGATGTTATTTCCTTCGTTTGCGCCAGGAGGAGCACGAGAACCACCGGAGAAGGCTTGAGCAATGGCCTCATTCATTCTCGTGGATGAACGAGAGACATAGAGAGCTTCAAACGTGGAAAGTGCGCGAAGTACAAGGATCGTTTCTGGACTTGGTTTGGTCGTTGGTGACGAGCCTTCAAAGATGCTGGGAGTGGCTCACGATTGATACGATGGAGTGTACACGGTGTCTGTGTGCACCGCAATGCTAGCAAAGAACTCATGGAAAAGTCGTAGGAGCTTGGGATAGCCAGAGCTCAGAGTTTGCTGTAGGAAACTTGATCCTATACTTGTTGTTAGATCATCTCGACAACATTGTGAGTATTCCCGACCTTTAGCAGCGTCGCGTGCATACTTTTCCAAAGACTTCCCCAGCGACGACCAAAATACAGTACTCGGTTTACTGCCAATCACCTGATATTCGTATGGTCAACCAGCTGCGATGATACGGATGTCAACACAAACCTTGAGAGCCTCGTCAAGAAATGATACCCCACTGATCGGGTCCTTCTTGAGATTGAGTACTTTCTCGAGAGTATAAACCTAGACACAAAAGTATGAGTCCTGGGGAACAACGACCAGGAGAGAACTCTACTTTGATACAGCATCCCGCCATTTCCTCAACAAGTGACTCGAGTCTCGTCCATAGCGCAGCTGCAAACTGGGGTGCAGTAATGTTCGTTGGCTCTGTTCGTACACGCGATTTGTATAGCAATCCTTGCGAAGCTTGTGGAGGTTCTGTAACCATGCCATGCTTAGAAAAGAGAGGAGACCTCCACACGAATTAACTCACCCTTGGCCACGATCTCTTTCGATATTCGAGAGAGGTCAAAGGCATTTTGGATACGCTCCTCCACAGCCTCGCTCAAATCACGTACAAGACCTTCCACCAGTGTCGGTAAGGTGGGCAGGTTATATGCCGTCTGCAGTGAAGACGCAAGTAGTGATTGATCCTGCCAACAACGTCTGGATAATGTGACGAAAGTGCAATGTAATGCTACACACCAGGGAGGTAAGCCCTTGAAGTACCATGGCTTCCATTTCTTCCTTGACTTTCCTCCGAGAATCGGTGATAAACGGAATGTATGCGGCTGCTGCACTGACGGAACGCATTGGGATGCTATTCGCACTCGTTGGTAACGACGCCTCGTCATCGGGATGAGCGTGTGTCTCCTCTGGATTGTCCTCGTCGGGTCCGTCGAGCAATGCACCTACTTCCCGTCAAACACCCAACCTCTGCACACCAAACTCACAACACGCACTCAATTCTGCGATGCTCAGCGCAGCTTTGGCGATCGTTCGCTCTTTATCTTCTTGGTGATCCCCAGCAGGCCCGTTCGCACCGACGCCACGGCGCTTCTCCGCACCGCTACTCGTGCTTTCGTACCCACTCATTTCGCTCATCTGTACCTCGAGTCGCTTCACAAGGACAGAAAACCGCGCCATCCGACGAAGAGCATCGTTGGCTTGTTGTATGCGCTGAAGACGAGTGACGTTTGTTTGTAGAGCCTGGTAAGGAACACGGATCTTCTGCCGCAGTCTTTCAAACGTGTCCTCAGCGCTACCTTCCACCACCACCGAGGAGAAGAAACACTGACTTTTCAATCGAGGATTCGACGTCGTCTAGGCCTCGTCGGACGGACGACAGGGAGCCCGAAAGCTTGCTCGCATTCGATACGTGTTGTAAAAGATCCTCGTGGTGTGCCGTGACCTACCCCATCCGACGATCATTAACAGCCGGAAAAGCATCACGACGACGCGAAGGAGAAGGTAGACACACCAAGGTCTTGATCTGTTTACTGATATCCTCGATGCCGAGGTCAAGCTTGGAGATCGCCACAGAGGTGTCCTCCCTGGCAGGCTCTTGGATCGAGAGCGAGACCTTGGGCTTTTGCTGGGACGAAGACGTTGGAGGGTATGGTTCGCCGGAGAGGATGGCGTTTGCGTACGCGTTGGCGTCAAAGTCTGCGATGGCAAAGACAGTATAGTCTAAGGGTCGTGAGCGATGACCTCGGTCGATGAAACTCAGACACAACGAATACCTGCCATCGTAACGTTATGCGCTCGGACCAACTGATTGGTCAACGAAATGTTCACCGACTTGCTCGCCGCGTTGCTCGCGTCATCCGCAGCGGTGAAGGGAGCTGTGGCAGTGCAGTTACATTGTCATTGATCACGTGCAATGTCACAACGCGTTTGTGACAGACGCGTCGCGTCATTAAGACCACCGGATCAGCCAATCCGAGAGAGTAATTCCAAGAAGGTATGCGATGGTACCATTTCCTACATTTCCTACATACTCGACGATATGGTACAAATTTCCTCCGAGCTACATAACATTCTACCAGGTACAGACCAAGTGCAAAACAAAGCGACAGTAGTGCGGATACAACCAGTGGGGTGCATCCGACTCGGAAAGGGGGAGAAAATAATGAATGGCGTAAGAAGGGACATAGAATCACAGCGATCCCACCGATAATACCTCCACTCTACACCCACATACGTGCTCGTCTGCCGTGAAACGGCGTCTCAGACTGTATACAACTTGAGATTGAGAGAGAAAATGTGGTTCTTTCCAATGCGATGGGGGGTATGATGTTGATTCCAATGCTGATGTCGATGCTGGATTCCATCGTGATAGATGTCGGGGCGTCAATCAGTGTCTTCGGGTCTTTCCCCTCGATCGTGCCTTTGGCCGCGCCTGCACGGACATGTTCGTCTTTGTTTCGTCAAGGACGGTATCTGTCTTATTCCTCGTCGCCGTTCTCGCTCGAGAGCCACCTTTGGCTCTGGGACGGGCAATTCGAGACCTCTTTGCAACGGGACCCTCAACACCGACCTCCCCTGCTTCTTCCTCATCGGCTACCTCTTCCACTGTCTTGATAAGCTTGGATTTCGTTGCCTCTTCCCCACACAAGCTGACAGCTGTACTTGATCCGGACTCCCCTCCTCCGACAGACTCGGGGGTTACCGGGGACAATTCGCGGGAAGGCGTTCGTGCCCGAATGGATGGGGTAAGCGTGGATGTGACAGATTCAGGCGATGCAGAGCTCGCTGCTTTCGCCCTGCGCTCTCGCTGTCGCAAGCTTTTGCGCAGCTCTGGCGCTTCCTCTACATCCGGTAGGTCGGGCTGGACAGGCTCTGCTGCTGCACTCGCAGACACGACAATTTCGGGAGACTCGATCCGCTCGCGTTTAGCAGCTTTCCTGACATCGGGCGGTACATCGGATGCAAGTAATAAGGGCGCCTGGACGGGTTCTGGCGCTCTGGGGCCATCGCCTTGTTGAGCCTCCTCGTCTGCAGGCTCGTCGTTGGCATTGGACTTGGCTTGTGTTTCTGCTGAATAAGAAGCAGCTGATTTGCGTGTCTTGGCACGCTTGCGAGGTGGAGGAGTCACTCTCTCCTCTTCGTCTATAGTCTCGTCACCGCTTGCGCCGTTTGTTGCCGATGGAAAGATGGCGGGTGGTTTGCGCTTTCGGAGGTTCATACGGTTCTCGGGTTCGGCGGGAGTATATGTCGCATACCAAGGAATTGAGGCGAGCGCTGGTGCATAAGCGAGCTGCATGCTCTTAAGAATCCAGAGGTTCTCTGGTACATCGATCCATCCAATCGGAGAAAGGATAGGTGTAGGAGTGGTATCTTTGAAACGAGTGTCAATACGGTGCATACCATGATTGGGATGGAAGAAGCTCGGGAGGGGGGCTGGGGTCGAGTGTGAGACAGGACTCACCCAGAACAGATTGGATCATTAATGCAGTAGCCTTTTTCTGCTCCCTGTTCCAGAAAACCCAGTGGGCTGGATGGAGGGGATGGTAGAAGACAGAGAGAGCTACAAGCGCCAAAACACGCTTGTCTGTGGGCAATGGCGGACACTCGGGTGGAGCGATGGTCGCAGCCTCGAGGAAATTTCGGACGGAGGGCAGTTTAGCAGTGAGGACACCGTCTGCGAGCACGCCAGGTGCCACCGAAGGCGCTGGAACGATGCTAGGGTATGACCGAGACGGGGGCGGGGGAGTCTGGGAGAGTATGTGGAGTGGATCGTGGCGCGGATATATGGGTTTGGGAGGATGTGGTGGTGGGTTCGCACTCGATTTCTGAGGTGCATCTGGGCGAATTGAGGAGATGGGGAATCTAGAGGTGGAGGATGGGGGGAAATCGTACTCCAAGGAAACAGGGAAGTCACGAGGGCAGGGATAAGGAACAGGCTGACGGGGCTGCAACGGCGACCGGAATGGGTCTGCGTGGGGATTGTTGGAAGTGCCTATCATGGTGGATGAGCACTGAGAGCTAGAGGTCGTGGGGCGATTTGAGAAAGACGTGGTAGCGGCGGTGCTGTGAGATGCGAGACTTACTGGGGGTGTATAGGATAGATGTGTGCCGATGATAGATAGATATATAGTTGAGGACGGAGAGGAAATGGCGAGGATGTTGATTGCGGCGGAGAGAAAGAACGTTGTTGTGTCCGGATGGTGCAGGCTCTCAGCGCGCCGGCTTGCAAGGCGAGGCAGGGCACGCTCTATCCAATTCCCGATCCAGCACTTGCCGGATTAGGTCACCTCTCTCCCAACACGTGGCTCTCATAAAGCAAGGCCGTGGGCAGGCCAGTCCAACACAACAAAAGAAGAAAAAAGACAGACATCCAACATTTGTCGGGAACACACCGTCCTTTGTCTCCTTGTCCTTGTTGTTGCTGGGCTGCCACTACCTTCACGCGGAAGCGGAGGACAATACCCCCGGACTAATCTCCGCATTCCGCTTAGCCCTCGGCCATCTAATCTTATCGGTTATCCAATCCATCCATGCCATGCATTATTGGCCCAACGATTGAGCCAAGGCCTGACAACATCACATTATATCACACATACAGATCAGATGCGTCAAGGTTCCAGCGTGGGCTCCACAACCTCGCGAACAAACGGACGCGATTGAGATCAATGAAAATCGATGGCTCCTTGTTTACCCACAACGTACTCGGCTAACTCACGCCACGCCCCAACGAAAATACCCCTGCATGCATGCACGTCATCTCAGCCGACGATAGTGAGAGAACTTCAGGTCGGATCGCATGTCCGAAAAATATACTCTTATCCTCGACGGCCGTCATGATTGACGAGGAGCCGGGTTCTCCCCTGCGCATTCCGGGTACGGCACGGGAGGCACTCCTGCCATCCCAGTCAGCATATCTCGCACTCGTCCAGTAGTGAAATCCCTCGTGACCGGTGCGACAATTACGGCACGCACAACAAGTGAGGGATCGATATCCGGTGGTGGTAGGTTGGCTGGAAGCATGGGTATGGGTAGCTCCGACTAGTTGGCGGAAACAAGCGGAAGCATGTCCATGAGATCGACTGAGCATATCTAGAACTAGCATTACTTACATCAACCCGCTCGAGGTATCCAACAACCCACACATAGCTCTTTCGCTCTAATGCCCATCGATGATCGATGTTAGGATCCTTCCGCTCCTTCGTGCTGGACGCGGACATAAGCACGTCGGCGTCAACGCAGAGACTTACATCGACGAGCAGTGCGTTGGATGCGTCATGCAGTAACACAAGCGCGGTCTCGGCATCATACGTGAGCATCCTATGTTTGGTGACCCCTTTGTACAGTGAGGCGTGGAGCGAATGTAATCAAAGCCACACCTTCCTGCAACACGCAATTTCCGTCCAACATCGTCTTCGTAGATGCGATCTAACATCACGATCGTCGCATTGTCCACTTGCTGGGGCATTCTGATTGATAGGTACGATTTTACAAAATAGCCGTCAAAACGCGTGTAAAATGAAACTCCTAAATTTTTCAAATTCAGATCAATTTTCACGTTCAAGGAAAAATGGAGCAAGAGGTAGAGGTGCCGCGAGGAGACGAAGCTTTTTGCGCCTGCGTCCAGACCTAGTCGGTGTTCGAGTACAGGACAGTCTTGCCATTCTGGGTTGGTTTGTTGTCCGGGAGCTTCTGATCCTAACATGCACAAACAGGATGCAACAATTGTCTCGTTCTCAAAGCCAGACTTTCCTCCTTGAATTGGTTCAGGGTTTCAAACACGGACCCACTCCAACGAGATGTATCCATCTTTTCTTTCTTCTTAAGAGCGATATTCATTTTGCACACACCACCCAGGCACTTATGTCGTCACCGCGCATGGTGGTCCCGGATCAAGAAATGCGGCGATGTGGCGCACGGCCAGTCTATCCCCATCGATCAGTGCTGACAGCTCCGTGCCCAGTCCCTCCGACGGACGCGATAACATCTTGGGTATGCTTACGCTTCCTCTGATGTCCCACCACCGTTGCCTGACCACTGGGAATATGTCGTTTCTAACAGAATCGCGGGAGGACCGCGAATTTCAAGTTTGACGCCTTCAGGTCTTATCTCAGCACCGATCACGATCGCGCCCACAGAAAGGATCGAACAGTGCGGTGTCAACTCATCCATCTATAGATCCGAGACATTTCCTTTTACACTCATTGGATACAGGGTTTTCGCCAGTGTTTTCAATGTCAAGTTCATTTGGAGCACACCGAACGTCTGGGCCACGCATACATCCTTGTACTGACTAGTCAACACGAATTTTCGCTCATATTCGGAAACCACCTTGTCCAATGAATTGAAGGTGAATGATATGTAGCATCATGTCGCATAAATTTACAGTCCCCGGTCCACATAAACCCCAAACAGACATTTCTTGTTACGTTATCGTGTCTATCAACAACTCGGGTCCATGCCCAAGACTCGCGAGGAATTGTGATGCCAGAACTTCATGCGGGATTATCGAAGCTTCCCATACGTATGCCTCACGACTCGGTAGGCCTCTGGTTGACGTTCTTCGGACCCCAACAAACATTGACAAGTGGCATGTCTTCGGTCAGATAACTGCTTGTGCGTACATGACATCTTTGAGTCAGAAGAACTTCGTGGATTTAGACGGATTATGGAAGGTGAAGCCTGTGAATTCGCCGCGCAGAAGACCGTAGTATCTAACAAATCGTAAGGGTCAACTCCGTGGAGGGGTATCCACTGTTTTCGAATTGCTCGGCCATGAAGATGTCTCCGAGGCATGTCCTGGTACTTTCACCTGCAGTCACTTCGATGACTAACGGATAACTGATTGCGAC